>NW_020769405.1:1893271-1962538 GCF_900518735.1 Pseudonaja textilis
TATTCTATTCTATTCTATTCTATTCTATTCTATTCTATTCTATTCTACTCTACTCTACTCTACTCTACTCTACTCTACTCTACTCTACTCTATTCTATTCTATAAGCCCTACCCCAAAATAAGCCATGGCCAGAACAGGAGGCAGCCCAATCATGTATCCCCTCACAAACACGGGCAGCAATCCCTGAGGCGTGATGGCTCCTTCTCTTCCCCAGTCACCTTATGGAGGCTTGGCCCCTTAATTGCAGCCCTGTGGATCAGCTGAGCCAGGAAGGACTGGGAGCTGCCTCTCCTTCTATCTCTCTGGGGGTGTTATCAGTGCATTTTTGCCAGCCCAGGCCCTGCCCATGGTGCCAGGCAACCTTGCAACCAAGGATCCCTCTCTTTTGCAACTCACCTTGTGTCTCTGAGCAGGCAACAGCCACGGTTTGTGATCTGCATCTCAAGCAAAATCAAACCATGATGAATGAGGCATCTTCAACAGGCAGCTCCGTGGCGGCCCTGCAGTGGGATTGATGGGGGGAGGAGGGAAGGAAGATTGCCCCTCCCTCCTTTGCACCCCCAAATCCCATCTTCCCTGGCCACCAAAGCCACTGAGGGAACATTTTTTGGGATGTGTGTGTGTGTGTGTGTGTGTGTGTGTGTGTGTGTGTGCAGAGCTGATGGGGTAATGAGCAGGGGGCGGGATCTAATTTAGTGAGTATGGTGGAGCAGGCAGGCAGAAATGCAGGCACCCCTCGGATCTTGTTGGCTGCCTTGTTCATTAGTTTCACTTTGCTTGAGATGGGGGAGAGGGAGAAATATTGGAAGTGCCTGCACAATGGGCAGATAGGATGAGGAAAACTCTTTCATGATGTGATCTGCGGATGGGGGCGGGGATTTTCCTTGTCTTCCTCCTTTCCTTGGGGATGATTTATGCAAGAACAAAGCAAACCCATTCTGTCTAACTGTATATCTACAGGCTGGCAGAAAGTGGATTGGGTGAGCTACAGCTTTGGCAGCCCAAAAGAAAATAAGACAGGATCTTATTTTGGGGAAAACACAGTAGGTAGGTAGGTGGGTAAGTAGGCAGATGGTTGATAGGTAAATAGGTAGATGATAGACAGGCAGATGTGGGTGGGTGGGTGGCGTGGAGTAGCAGAAAGGTCCAGAATAGTGCAAGCAGTAGTATTTTGGACAGAGTGAGGTAGAACAACTCTACAGCAACAATCAGAGATTAAATCCAATCTTTCAAACACAGGCATACACTTAATTAACTGATTCACAAAGAATAGCTTGTTTGAAATGCAGTGAAAACTGTGCACAGTGTTTTAAATGTGGTTACACTGTAGATTTTGAATGATTGATTCTCAGCATTATGTGGAACTCTAAAGGACTGACTCTCCAGGAGATGAACTTTTTAGCTATCCTGATATATGATTTTCACATTTTATTATCCAGTCTCTTTCCCAGGGATTATTGACATAGATTTCTTCTTTCACAGCAGTGGCATATGCTGTGCTCTCACAGAGCTATCCACATTAACTCCAATAATTCCATCTTATTTATGCGCCATCAGTGATACGGAATCAGTGATTTCCAAAATCAGGGGTTCATTTCCCAGCATGCATCTCTTTACACTAATCTAAACTGCATCATTTGCCATTGTATTTCCTAGCACATTGGATTTTGCAAAAGGTCAATGTGCAGCCTGTTGTTGATCTGTCCATCTATTACTGCACTTTCACTTCAGTTCAGTGAAGCCAGCATAGTCAGATAATATAAGGAATATGGCCCTAAGGGGGCATTCTGTTTCTAGAGATGAAGACAATCTGTTTGACTGTTCAGATGTTAGCAGGCATGTTCAATGTTTTTTGTAGTGAATGTACATAGTTGTGTGCTTATCTTGTTAAGCGTTTTTAAAGAAAAAAAAACTAGCGAAATTAGTTTTCCTAATGATGAGAATTATTACTGTGACATAAATTCATAGATTGAATCTTTCACAGTTTGTCTCCCCACCCCGCTTTTTTATCCGAACCTGGATAGTATAATCCTGGGAAGGTTAGATTATTTTCTCTTTCAAGCTATTTTATTAAGTTTTTAGAAAAATAGCAATGTCTTTCTCTCCTTCAATAGGACTATTCATTTATAATTCTTGTCTGTTTCCTGTTCTTTAAGGATTGATTGATCCCGATGATTGAAATCCTTTAGAAACCATTTATGCTCACTTCCTTGCTGAAAGTATACCCAGGTCTTGCTAAATGTGGGCAAGAGATGTTTAAGAATGTGTGATTTTGGGCTACTATCTAACAGATTAAGTGCTTATGTACATACAGCACATTATCTTCTCTGTTGCTTAGATCAGCCTACTCTGCTGGCAAAGGGTAGTGTATATTCATTTGATATGTTACATAAAGGTCACTATTAAGCCAATTTTGACAACATCAAAATAAAGAGATATCCAATGGCTGATCAGTCTTCATTCTCCTGCCTAAAATTCAGTACCTCGATTCTAAAACACACCTGATAGATCCAAAGTCATTGAAAGAAAATAGATCAACCAGTTTCCTGCCCTCACTTGTCTTGCTGGACTGTTCTCTTTTCTTCATTTCAAACCTATTGTTTCTCCTGTTAATCTTCCCTTAGTTTCTTCTTATTTTTTCTGGCTACTGATTGGGATTGTAGGAGTTAATAGTCCAGTATTTCTACAGGCCACAGTAAGGGCTATTGCCCACTTCCCCTAATTTTTGAATTGTTGTATGCAGAAATTAAGTTTTTTAAAAAGACTTTCTATCCCATCTTTATTATTTCCATAACTAAGATAGTCACCATTATATTTATACCCTTATATTCTTTCCTCAGAATTCTCCACAACAATTGTGTAAGGGGGGTTGACCTGAGAGAGTGACTGGCCCAATTCACCCAGTCTTTTTTATATCGACTAGAATTACCATATAGCCATCAATAGATTTAACCATCAAGACTAGCAGTTTTTCTTTACTGGTTTTTCTGTACACAGTCTTTACTGGTTCCAGGACCTATTTGGACTGTGAATTCCTTGTAAAAGACAATTAGATTGTATTTTGACACATATATATTAATTCTTGTTTATCTGATATCACTAAATCCTCTGTTTTGACATAAATGGGCAGCTAGTTACAAAAGTGAATCAATGATTGCTTAATTATTGCTTTTTCAGAGAAATACTATTTTAGATTTACTCCTGCCTTCAAACAAAACAAGTCAGAACATTTTTTCATTATGGATAACAGTTTGGATCAAATTGGGATATTAAGATATGGTTCTGAAGTTGGATCAAATGCTAGTTTTGGCGCTTAAAGGTCCCTTGAGATCTCTTGGATTACATCTTTCATCATCCTCAACCTATGTTCCCATGTTGATTGCGGGTTTTTCTACCCACCCGTCCATTTGTATGGGGTCACTTGCACTCTATTTCTGAAAGGTTGCGATCTAAGGTAATCTTTCTGAAAGGTTGCAGTCTTAATCTTTGGCAGGAGTAATATGCTTGTATATACTGATGTGTGTGATTTGTAGCAAAATAGCCTTATATCTTAACAACATAATTCTTGGAGAAAGAGTATAGTGTTGCTGTCTTGGACTGATTCTCCAATGGTTTGAGATAGCATAGCTTTTATAAAGAGCCAGGAGATCAAAACGGATAATTTCCTTTTTAATTTCTTTTTTTACTAATGTTCCATTTTTCTCCTAGCCTTTTATTTTGTCGGATCTGTATGCACATACATGGCTGCTTGCCTGCCTCTCCTTTTAATTGCTCCAAAGCATAACAACTTTCTGTCCAATTCCCAGCCAAAAAATGTTCCCTGGTAAACTGTTTCAATCTCCTTGCCCTCTGCAACTATTCAGGAACCCTACAGTGATTACCCAGTTGCCCTCAGGGAGAAGAGTCAGCTGGAGTAATAGGCCAGCCTGACAGATGGAGCTCACTCAGAGACCCACCCACCCCTCCAGAAGGGGTGAAGAGGATCCCTTTGGAGTTGTAGAATGAAACACAAGCTCCTGCTTTTACTGCTCTAATGCTGATGATTGGAGTGGATAAGGAGGGTTAGTGGAGAAAATTGCTGAGGATCCTCTTTAGGGGATTTCTCTTTCTCTGGAGATAACAAAAGCAGGAAAGGGTAATCAGTGTCAAATGCTCAGGTATGCATTTTGTATATGGTTGTAACTTTAATTTGCATGTATTTTTATTTCTGCAGCTGTTTGAAATGATGGAAGTTTCCTTGGTGAGGGTTAATAAGAGTTAATACTATTTGAGATGTACTGATTTGCACATGCAGTTCTTCAGTTCTGCTCTCTGTTTGGGCTGTTTTTAATACTGTACTTTAATGTTTTGTTGATGTTTGTATATGTGTGTATGTATATGTTCTCATTACAGAGTTTTTCACTGAGCCACTTGTACTTCTTCTGCAAATTGAAAGAAGAATAGTTCAAAAGTCTGGATTGGGATTTTTGGTTTTCTGTGGTCAAATTTTATTCAATAGGTAGAGATTATTGTTGATTCACAACTATAGTGCTCCAAAGATGTTGATCAATCCTGTTACCCCCAGTTAATACAGCTTCATGGAAAGTAATAGGAGTTGTAGTCTAATTCATCTGGAAGGTATCCAATGGCTTTTAAGCTGATGTGACATCCAACCCTGTGAGGCCTTGGGGCAAATTTAGTGAATAGGAAACAGACTTAAATGTTGCCATATTTTGATCCAATCTCAAAATTCCATAGAGCTCAAATTTTGTGCTTGATTAAAGTGATGAAGCGAATCACACATCTATCATGGAGATAGTTAATGCTTATTGTTAGAAGTCCAGTTCATGAAATTTTAAATGTATACAATTTACCTTTTTAGATTTCTCTGTTATCATTGTTATGTATACTTTTGACAGAGTTTCATTATGGATATTCAATTATTCTTAAAGCTAATGGACTTGCAGGCCAAACCCAATGATGATAATTAGAAATAAAGCTACAGCATCCAATACAAAGAGTCTTGTAATTTCTGACTCACAATTGGGCCCAAAATTTCCATTACTAAGCAAGGCAATTGTTAAGTGAGTCTCACCTAAAACTTTTCGTCACATTTGTTAAACAAATCTCTCCAATTATTAAGTGGATCTTGTGGTTGTTAAGCAGTTTTCCCTACTGACTTCGTTTATCAGAAGCCAGTTACAAGGTTGCAAATGACAAATGACTCAGGAACTCAGCAATTGTATACATGCTGGTTGTCTAGTGCCGGAATTTTGAGCATGTAAGGGTGCTTCCACTGTCATAAGTGCAAGAACAGTTTTTCCATTTTTTTCAATGCCATTGTAACAGTCCTAAATTAATGATTATTTTTTGAGGGCTATCTTGTAATGTAATTCATGATAATAAATCAGCTTCAAACCATACTGTCAGTGTTCCAGCTGACAAACCCAACCAAGTTGAGACGATCCAATCTCTGAATGCAAAATTTGTTGAGTACATCAATTTGGCACTGATGAGGATAAAACCAGATCTGGCTAATTCCTGCACAAACCCACATAAAGTACAGAATTCTCTCTCCCCCTATTAGAGCAGGTCACATTGTCCAATTGAGTGTCATTGTATTGTTATGAGAAAAAGGTTTTGGGAAATACTTGCCAACTGTCCTTAGCTCTCATGGATTGACTTCTTGATATCTAGAAGCCTACATTCCATCTCATCCTTCCCTCCTACCTGGTTCATTGGCAAGCTGAGAAATGATAATAGCTACAACAGCACAAGCATGCTTCAAACTTGATAGGTGGACAGCCCTAAATTATTGGAGATATCTGGAAAATAGTAAACATACATTGTTACTATTTATATTTAATACCTCCCTGGTGGGGCCCTGGCTTGTGAGGGTATTTTGCATGGAACTGTAAGAGATCTGATCTAATATCAATGTTCCAACTGATGAACCCAACCAGAGCAAGCATGGTTGAGACAATCCAATCTCTGAATACAAAACTTTATTGAAAACATCATTTCAGCATTGATGAGAGCAAAACCAGATGTAGCTAATTCCTGTGTAAACCTATATAATTAAAAGTATAGAATTCTCCATTTCCCTATTAGTACAGTTAGTAAAGTTTTTAATTTTGGCAAAGTGTCCTTGGCTCTCATGGATATTCTTCTTGATGTCTGGAGCCTACATTCCATCTCACCCTTCCAGGGGTGGGTTTCAAAAAATTTAGCAACCAGTTCTCTGCCTGGTTGCTGGGTGGGCCTGGCCTAGTCGGCCTCTTGAACTATCCTGGCTTGGGAGAGAAAACAGGCTGCAGGGGTGAGGCATTTTTGCCCTCCCCTGGCGCTGGAGGCTTACCTTAAGCCTCTGGGAAAATGGCCTCCCTGGGTTCCAGAGGCTTTCTGGAAGCCAGAAATGTTCCTGGCATTTTAGAGCCTCTGGAAGGTCCATTTTTTGCCCTCCCCAAGCTTTTGCGCAGACTCTGCACTTACCTGGAATCCAAAATGTGCCGCGTGGGGACTCCTGGGAGGGGGAGGGGGGGTGGACGGAGTAAGCCAGGGCTGGGATTTGCCAGTTCACCAAACCAGCCATAAAATTAACAACCAGTTTGCCTGAACCAGGGAGAACCGGTAGCAGACCATCCTGGCACCCTCCCCTTCCCCCGGCTCATTTGCATGCTGAGAAGCAATAATTGTTGCAACAGCATAAGATATCTGGAGATTTAACACACAAATTTTATTTAAAACAAAACGGAGAAATTTTGCCTTTGGCGCTACATATATGGGAGACAGTTATTACCTAAAACAGTGTTTGGAAACATGGAAAGGTTTGAGAATTGTGGACTTCAATTCCCTTGAGGAGTTCTGAGTGTTGAAACACCTTAAAGTTGCCACAGTTAAGAAACATTGCCCTAATATGTAGAAAAACCCTTTGAACTCCTTTCTAGAGAAGTGGAGTGTGTTTGTTTAAATATGAGCTAAGATCAGGTTTAGCATAAAATCCAAATGGATTCTTATTGGCTGGAATCAATGCAGTCTGGTTAATTAATTAACAGTTAAATTTATTTGGGCATAGTTAGGAAAACACAGTTTTATCAATTTATTGTATTTTTTGCACTATAAGAATGCACTATATAAAAATGGGTGGAAATGTCTGCATGTTAGAGAGCTAATATTGCAGCAGGGGAGGGGGTTGGTGTGGCCATTCGCTGCTGCTGCCTGTCACCACTGCCACCATTCACTGCCGCCAGGGAACGCTGGAGCCTTTGCTGCTGAGCAGCTGATCTGTGGTTGGATCGGCCTCCCGGAATACTGCCGATCAGCTGATCTAGGCAGTGGGAATTGCTTCCACCGCACCAATCACTGCCGCTGTTTGTCACTACCAAATGGCAGCAGCGATAGGCGGTTTTGGCTGTAGGTGGCAATCCCCACTGCCTAGAACAGCTGATTCGTGGTATTCTGGGAGGCCGATCCAACTGCCAATCGGCAGCGAGACTACAATGTTCCCCAGTGGCAGCAGCTCAGCTCAGTTGACCAATGGTGAGTGCAATAGAGCAGAGCCCTGACGAGCCATGTGCTGGGGCTGTGATAACATGCTGAAGCTGACCAGGCTGTTTGCTGTTTGCTGCAAGGATGCTAGCCAGATAAATACCAGTTTGATGCTGGGAGGCAGAGGCAGATTTTTTCCCCTTGTTTTCCTCCTCTAAAGCTAATGTGCGTCTTATAGTCTGAAGCGCTTTATAATGCGAAAAATACAGTACTTATGGAAATGAGATTATAGCTTATTTTAGTAGTTTTACTGTATACCTGTCAGATAGTTTAATCGACTTTACTTTGATTTTATAGTTGATATTTTTCATTGAGATAATTGTGTAAACTGCCACTTTCTCTTCACTTTTTAAAAATAATCAGCACATTGACACTTACAGCTTGTCACCAGAAGTTATCTAGACAGGACTTAAGAGAGAAGCAAAAACATGTTGCAATTGTCTTATCTGTGAATAAATATTGATACTTTGGAAAATAAAGAAACACTGTGGCACTTGATACTTCCCTTTTGTTAATTACATTGTCAAAAAACAAACCCCTAATGTAAATTACATGCTGACTTGCCAGCTTTTACAAACTTTCATGGTCTAGGCCAGCCATTTTCTTAATTCATTCATTGTAGTTCTAAGTCATGGTGTATAATTTAGGTTTATATGTCATGTGCTCCTTTCTACATGTTCAATAAATCATGATTGCAACAAACCATGAGTTAGTACATTATGTCCAGCCAGCCAGTTAGTTGCCACACTTCCCACTGAACTCAGTGGATTCTCTTCCTTATTAAGGTGGTCCATTGGTATCAATCAGATGAAGGAACCAGAATTCCCTAGCCAGCCTGCTTGCTGGGGAATTATGGGAACTGAATCCATTTTTTCCTATCCAGCTTATCTTTAGCTGACTATTTTAAAAGACTCATAATTTGAAAACAAAGGAGACTTAATTTCCTACCTGGATCCATCAGGTTCTTCTGCAGTAGATTATCTGCAGTTTTTTGGCACTAATGTGATGGATGCAGGGTTAGAGTTGTAAAATGTTTCTATTGGGCTAGCATATCCATTACGCAATAATTCTATACATATATAAATGCTCATATTTCCCATTGAAACTCAAAGATTCTCATTTCTTCTCTGCTAGTTTTTTTGCTGCAAGAAATAAGATACAAAAATAAAAACAAATTACATAGCCAGTTTTGAGCATAATAAAATAAAGTTGATGTGGCTATAAGTATGCTTTCTTTCATCAAAGTTTCCATGAGTGAAGTTTTATATGAGCACTTTAAGAGCATAAATTGTTTGCTCGTATGTAGCCTCTATTTATCAATCTGTAACGTAACATGTATTTTTGTTTAGAGAGCAGGTCTAAAATTAGAGTGAATCTGTTTGCAGCAGCTGTTTCAAAGAATATTTTTAAACATTATCTGCAGTCCTTCTTGCACAAAAACTGAAAAATGTATTAAGAGTGGAGAGGGCAAGATGGAGATTAGCCATTATTCCTATACAACAACATAATGAATTATAGAGGACTGTTATAACTATAACTGTTTTTGCTCTTACTTTATTTTTTTAGGTCTCTGCTCCATTATGATAAAGAAGACTGAGAATGCATCCCTCTTCCTTAGTGTTTACCACCTCCCCACTTGCTAGGACCTGGGTCCAGAATGAACATAGCAGCAGTGTTTAACGCCTTGCTAGTGTGTGTCGTTGCTGCTGTACTATGGAAGTATATAAAACTGCATGATTATGTCTTTGTGCTGGAAGAGGAGCTAGTCCTCATGCGCCAGTCTCAGGAAAACTCTCAGGTCAGCATTGATTATCATGCTGCACTTCAAGCTCTAGTAGAAGATGGCACCAAAATGGTGTGCACTGGCAGGATACATACTGACCGTATATGCCGTTTTGAGTCTCTTTGTTATTCCACCGAAGCTGAGGAATTTGTTTTCTTCCATAGCAGTTCTTCTGTCATGCTTCCAAACTTGGGCTCCAGAAGATTTCAACCTGCCCTGCTTGATCTCTCCTCAGTGGAGGACCATAATACCCAATACTTCAATTTTGTAGAACTACCTGCTGAGGCTTTGAAGTTTATGCCAAAGCCTGTTTTTGTTCCTGATGTAGCACTGATTATGAATAGGTTCAATCCAGATAATTTGATGCACATTTTCCATGATGATCTCCTTCCAATTTTTTATACAATGCAGCAGTTCCCAGATTTGGACTTGGAGACGAGATTGTTCTTCATGGAAGGTTGGGGTGAAGGACTACATTTTGAGCTATACAAATTGCTTAGCAGCAAGCAACCACTCCTAAGAGAGCAGCTTAAAACACTTGGGCGGCTCCTGTGCTTCACGAAGTCTTATGTGGGTCTATCTAAAATCACAACCTGGTATCAATATGGTTTTGTTCAGCCCCAGGGGCCAAAAGCCAACATCCTGGTCTCTGGCAATGAGATCCGACAGTTCAAAACATTCATGATGAAGAAGCTAAATGTGAGCTTGGAAGCAATACCTGGTGAGGAATATATAATAGTATTCAGTCGAACAATCAATAGACTAATCCTAAATGAGGCAGAGGTAATTTTGGCACTTGCCCAAGAATTTCAGATGAAAACCATTACCATTTCCATAGAAGACCATACATTTTCAGAAATAATACGCTTGATTAGCAATGCATCCATGCTTGTCAGTATGCATGGAGCTCAACTTGTGATGTCTCTCTTCCTGCCAAGAGGAGCCACTGTTGTAGAACTCTTCCCTTTTGCTATAAATCCTGAACACTATACACCTTACAAGACATTATCTACCCTTCCTGGCATGGATCTTCAGTACATTTCATGGCAAAACACTGAAGAGGAGAATACTGTGACTTATCCAGACAGACCCTGGGATCAAGGAGGAATTGCCCATTTAAACAAAGCAGAACAGGATCGCATTATAAAGAGCAATGAGGTTTCCCGGCACCTGTGTTGCCACAACCCAGAATGGCTTTTCCGTATCTATCAGGACACCAAAATTAATGTTGCTTCCCTTATCCAGATGATCAGGCAAACAGTAAAAACCAAACCAGGACCTAAGAAGAAAAAATGGACCAATGGCCTCTATCCAGGCAAAGTTAGAGATACTAAATGCCAAGCCTCTATCCAAGGTACTAGTGAAGCTAAGCTCTCTGTATCTTGGCAGATCCCTTGGAACCTGAAATACTTGAAGGTCAGAGAAGTAAAGTACGAAGTTTGGATTCAGGAGCAAGGAGAAAATACGTACATTCCTTACATTTTGTCCCACCAAAACCATACATTTTCAGACAACATTAAGCCATTCACAAACTATCTGGTGTGGATCCGATGCATTTTCAACAAAAATCTCCTTGGGCCCTTTGCAGATATGTTAGTTTGCAGCACATAATCGTTCTCTAGCTACTAGCTTCAAACAAGGCAAACCCAATCTTAGTATCCTATCATTTAAGAAGATGGATAAGAACTTGCAGACCATGATAGTGCCTACGTGCTTACTTTATTGCATTCTGAATGTCTTCTCTGTTCTGTGTAACATTACATCCAGTTGATAGATAAACTCTCTTAGTTATTTAAAGAGGCAAAAGGCATGAAGCTACAAATCAGAGTGGAATAATTGTTTTATCTTGACTGTTCTAGGAACTTTTCTGTCTCTCTTTTGTGTGATAAATCTTTTAAATCTAGCTTTATACTGGAATTTGGTTATGTCACTGGATGTAGAATTTTTAACTTATTTCTTGTTTGTTTCCTCAAAGGTCTGTATTTCAGAGCAGAAATTTGGTGCCAGAATATTTATTAAATTGTTGAAAACCTATTTGTCATTGCCTCCATTGACAATCCAAAAAGAAATCCTTAGACTCCATTAAAATAGAGAAAAGTACTTTTACTGGATTTGAAGTGATAGCAACAAAAGGAAAGCAAGATCTGAGGCAAATAGGCATGAAAATTACGTATTGAAAGTTATCCCAAGTTCCCTCCCACAGGAGTCCAGACTGGTCATCCAATCTCAGGTGTGTATAGTGTCATGTGGGGTACATCTTCAGGTGGTTTCTCACACATCTGGTATGCCAAGACAGTTGACCTTGGCTTAGAGATAAGTGTATGCAGTTGCACAGTAAGCAGGAAAGCATTCCCTCTTTTTTAATTCACACTGAAACATCTTACTCCAGCATCCTTCCCTCCCTCAATACCAATACCTTCCCCGCTATTTTTATGGCAGCAGACAAGAGTCAAGCAGCAAAAGATGTCAGGAAAACTTTTTGGAGGCTGACACTATTCAAGCATCTCCTTATTTGTCTTTGATATTTATGCATTACTCTGTTCAATCTGAATAGGACATCAAATGCTGATATGGTTTAAAAAGCCAACAAAAGATGAAGTTTCAAAATGACCTGTTATTTATAACAAAAAGTGCAAGGTTCTCACAAAATCTTTTTCAACCAAATGTATTGAAAGGGAAAAATCTCTGGAATCTTGGTAATTAGTCATATTTACTTTAGCATAAAAGTGGAGATTTCTTGGTCATCTTTCTAACCACCTATTGATACAGCGGGAGGTGGCTACCAGTTTCCCTGATGGATAATATAGGTGAAGCTTTGCCAAAAATCTTCCTGATTTTTATGCACTCCAGATCTCCTTAGCTTTAGCTAACAAAATAAATACTCAGGGATTTTGGGAGTTCAAAAATACCTTGTGGCTGCAATTCTGCCTTTTCCTCACACAAGTACTGACTGGAAAAAGGTAATCCGAATGATTTGTAGATGAGAGTGAATGGGAGCAGTGTCTTCCCTTTCCATTTGCACCTTCCCAGCACTAGATGATGAATAAATGGAAGGTAATTGATTCAGTATATAAAATTTGAAGTACATTTAATATTGAGTGTGTAATATGACTGCTGTCCTTTTTTTCTAATAGTGGTTCATTTTCATTTCATAATTACTTTCAGCAAGTAATTTATTCCACATCCCCTATAATATCGTCCTCAATCTTGTCTTATAATTACGAGATTCATCCAGAATTATGAAATCTATTCAAATGGTTATTTTCCCATAGTATTATTTGCAAAACTGTGCCATTTCAGTATTGTTTAGGGTTGTTCTCAAGAAATGGTAAAAAATGCTGGCATGGTGATTGCAATAGTATGATTGAATCTCTGCCTTTTTATATTCTGGACATACAGTGAAATTTCTATTGTACCATCATTGCTATCATCTTAACTTGTTTGAGTCCTTCAGGCTGATATTATGGGTTATATTGAATGGGCTTATTCTGTCTTATGATTCACTTGCTGAATATAAAGACAGAATAACTCTACAAATTCTTCCATGCAAAGTTTCTTTTATTGGATTATATTAGGTATTCTCAAGGTGACTCACAGTTATGTCAAGATGCATCTAATGTCCAATTCTTTGCATAGTTGAAATCGTAGTGTAAATGATATTAATCTTTCTATCCCATAGTTGCAGAGGCAGGAGGTAGAGCTGCCACCATGAGGCTGTGTTCAGGCAAGAGTGAGGGAGCCTCCCCCAACCCAACAAGGGTCAATTTAATGACCAATCAGGATTACAGATGTGACCACATGACATGGACTACATTTCCCAGGATACCTTAACTACATTTACCATGATGCATTCCCTTAAGGGGACAGCTCACAATTCCTAACTATGCCAAATCCCATTAACTCTAAACTGTCTGGACAGCACACTCCCCGCCTGGAATTGTAAATTTCACTAAGTAAAAAGCAATTAACTAAGATAAACAGTAAAGAGTAATACTAACTGAATAGCAGATGACTATATAACTAAAAGAAACAGTTAGCTATATAACTAAGAGAAACAGTAAATAGCAGTAAAGCATCAAATAAAGCAAAGCATGCAAAGCTTGAGGTTCAATCTTCAAGGTCAGCCCCTTGGTGCAAGACTGCTAGTCACCTCTGATGGCCTTTTGGGGTGTACAGGTACTCTTGGTGCCAATGGTGAAAGTCTGGTGGTCGCTTCTGGCAACCTTTTAGGGTTGGACCGGTACTCTTGCTTCCACGGTGTCAAAGGGCATCAGGAAGTTGTTGGAAAGGGTGTTGCGGAGGCATATGCCCATGTAGAGCGTTTTAGTAGACATCTGGTGGTTCCTGGCAGTTGTTTAGGATGGAACAGCATTCTTGTTTTCAATGGTGCTACAGGACGTCAGAAGTCTGTTGGAATGGATGGTGCTAAGGCATCTGTCTGGGTTGGGGTCTGCATCCAATTGACACTGACAATTCCTGAGATTCCCCAACCCAGGTCTGTCTTGAAGGCAAAGGGTGAGTATCTCAGGCCTCTGACTGCTTCAGTGTGCGCTAAGGTGTACACAGGCATCAAATCCCAGCAAGAGCAAAATCTTGGCTTCAGGATCTAGGATGGGAAATAGATGAGCCATATGCTTCAGGTGAGGTATGTTGCTAGCTACCTCTGATGTTGCAATGCAGCTGCGGTCATCTGGTATCCCGTTCCATTCCAGCACAGGCAGCAATAGGAACTGGGAACTTCCATCTATGACTCTATACAGAGTCCAGTAGCTTCCCTCCCTGCCATGCATCTTGGTGCGGTGCACGTTGATATCATGAAGTTCACTTCTTCCTTCTGAACATCAAAAAATGTGGACCTGGCTAGTGAGCAGTTGCTTTGAGGATCCAATATTACATACATCTTCACTGCTTCTTCTGGGCATCCATCTGGATAGACTTTGGCTAAGCAGATCTGATGACACGAGTGAGGGGCTGATGTACCATTGCACACCACTATGCAATTGACACTCATTACTGGCTCTGAGTGTGCTTCTGTAGCATGTTGAGGCTCCTTGTTTAAAGGAGGGCTATGAGATGTCTGCAATGGTGGATCGGTGTCTGGATACAGTACGGCCGGGTGCGTGTCACTTGCAGATATGACATTGCACTTTAGCTGTGCAGTATTTGGGCGAGTGTTTGGATTCACACCACTTGTTGCAGAATTGGAGCTCTTTTATCAACTCTTTCCTTTTGGACAGGGATTTTGCTGCAAACCCCTGGCACCTGTTCAGCGAATGTTGAGTGTGGTGCAAAGGACAAAACTGGCTTCTCTTTGGAGTAGGAGATCTAAATTGGGTTGTATCTGATGAGTTCTCTCCCAAACTGTGTATGGATGAGGAGTCGATCTTGGTTTTATGGCCACCATGAAGGGTTTTTCCCTTGCAGTGGGTGTAGGGCCTGTGGATAGTATATAGTTGCTGTTGTATCTTTTTTCATTGAGAGGACTAACAGCTCTGAGTCTGCAGGGCCTGGGGGTGTTGCACACTGTTGCCTGGTGGGCCATGAATTCTTTGAGAAGGATAAAGGGTATATAGTTGTGGCGACCCTTGGCCATGAAGGCATCAGACAACTGGAGCCATTGTTCAATTAGCACCTGTGGGAGTTTTCGAATGATTTTGTTTTGCATGTCGACGTGGTCAAGACAAGCGAGTCCCGGTAACCAGGGATCCCATTGTGCTGCTTTCAGTTGTATAAGTATATTAGAGAGTTCTGTGACCAGGTGAGGCCGGTTGATAAGAATTTTAGGAAATCTGTGGAGGGTGTTCAAGAGCATTGATTCTACAGCTGTGGGAGTGCCATACAGCTCGTCAAGTCTTTTCCATGCCAACCGTAGGGCAGCCTTTAGGTTGTCTAAGTGGGAGGCATAAAGTGCCTTCGTTGCTTTGGCAGACCATGGCCCTAGCCACGTTATCAAGTGTACAAGTACTTCATCGGGTTTCAGGTGTGCATCCTGAATGATGTGCAGGAAAATTTTCTTCCAGAGGAGATATTCACTGCCTGGCTCGTCAGAGAATTTGTATACCCCGTTGGAGGCCAAATCTAGCTTTCCTCTCCTTATGACCAACTCTCTCCAGTAGTCTGCATCATCTGTAGAGGTGGATAGGGTAAGGGGCATTGATGTAGAGGGTGGGTTCGGGTTGTATATCAATGACGGGTCGTAGTGTTCCTCCCAGTGCTTACAGAGGATGTTGTCCTGCCATTCCAGAGACGATGACGGAGCTTCACGCTGCTGTGTAGGCTGGCCATGGTTATCTTGTGCCTGAGAGCTCAGGTAGTGTGGAGGTTGTAGCTGGAATGGTACTGCATGTGGATTGAGTGTAGCAGGTGTCGTTGCTTGCATGTCTACTTGTCGAGAAGTCGTTGTGATCACTGGTGGGCTAATCTGCTCGCTCGGCAGACCATGAGATGTTGAAGTAGGGTTGCTGATTCTGGGAAGAGAGTCTCGGACCTTAGTACATACAACATCAGTTGGGGAAGGTTTGCTGTTGATGGGAAGTGAATCTCGTATTTTAAGTCGTACAATGTCAGTTGCGTAACTGTTTAGAGTCTGTAGTTGAGATTCATCCCTGTGCTTCCCTGGTTGTGGGAAACTTCTAAGTAACTAAGTAGCGAGTGCTGCTCATCCATGTAGGCCTTGACCCGTGTATCTGGGCTCTCGTCTCCCAAGTCTTCGAGGTTGAAAGAGGTGTTGCAAGACACTGGAACCTGCTTGAAACCTAGCTGGTTTGGGATGGAGGGAGGAGGCTTTCCTCAAATGGTGGGAAGAAGGTGCTTGTGATTGAAGACCTAGTTCGGATGTGGCCCTCTCCCTTGCTCCTTGTTCCTTTTGAAGCGCATCGAGGAGCGCTACCTGAGGACTTTTTTGCTTTTCTCAATGAAGTCTTTGCATTCTTTGTGAAGGTCATCAAAGCATTGGACGTATGCTTGGAGTTTTGGGTCACCCAGTCTTGACTGGATGGACTTGAGTTTATCGTCGCTGTTTCTCCACTGTGTGAGAAGGGCATCTAGGTCAACTAGCAATGTGCAGATTCTCTTGGGAGGCAGCTTGTGTTTTGGAGTATCACAGATCTCCTCTAGCTCAAACCACGAGTCTGCGTGGTGGCGCTATTACCTTTCCCAATTGTCCCTCAAGTGTTCTTCCATGGGTTCAGTAAGCTGCTTACTCTTTCTGAGGTCGAAGGCTTTCTGAGGTATCACCATGTCTTTGAAGGTTTCGATGTCAGGATGAGGGTTTGGGGAACCAGGCTCCATGTTTACATCTAGGGTGGGTGGAGGGTTCGAGTCCTTTGGTACTTCAAGGACATTTGTCATGGCTGAAGAAGTTGCCATGCTTCAAATTGGTAAAAGGTGAATTTTGAAAATTTAGTGGTTTTCCGTGCAATTCTCTTTTTCCACTAGGGTGCGCTGCAAGCAGGTAACAAACGTAACAACTTCTGCGAAATTCAGTTCTTGACCATGTAGATGGCGCTGCAGGCGTGTGGCTGAATTGAGCAAGTTCTGCAAAATTCAGTGGTTGACCACTAGAGATGTGCGTTGCAAGAGTGGGAGATGCTGACAAAGTACACAACTTGGCCACTTAGGGTGCGTTGCGAAGTCTGGGAGATGTTTGGCACAGAGCACAAACTTGCCTGTTTGTGATACTTGCTAGGCCTGGAAGACACTGATGCTATACACAAACAGGTCTCTTAGTGATGCTTGATCCTTGGGTTAAAGTGGGAAGAAGTTGCTAAAATTAGGAAACTTCCTGCAAATTCATTACTTTTTGTTTTGAATTTTCTACTTGACCACCGGATGGTGCTAGAGGCTAACAGTTGAATGGCAATTGAGGAGGCTGGAAGGAAAGATTATTACATAGACACAATGCTTTAGTACATTGCATGGCCACCGTGGTTAAATAATTTCTCTTTGCTTTTAGATTGCTATTAATTTTGTTAAAGGAAAAAATCCTTATTGATTTCAGCAGTATAGCAAAAATCAAGATTCTGGCTTTGTTTAAATCATTGCTAGATTAAGTGTATCTCTTCAGGGGGGAGGAATGTGCCTGTTGCTCTGGAGACGGCTCTGACAGGAGGAATTTTTACAACCTTGTTACTTGGATACCAGATTGTAAACTGGCTGGAGAGGGCCTCTTTTTATGGCTTTGCCTCCCTTCCAGATGATCAGAGGAGGATCAGCTTTCATTTTACTTATAAGGACACAGGCATGATTCCTCAGACTCTCTCACTGCATTTGTAGAAGGTTTTAAGACAGAAGTTTGATTTTCCTTTGAGAGCTGGGAAATTTCTGACTCTCCTTGTTATGCAAATTGAGTCTATGAGATAGCAGGAAGACAAATTGAGGAGAGGAGAGGGTGGGTGTGTTCCTGTAATTCAAACTGGTTTTGCAACTCTGTGGCTCAGAAAGAGATATACAGAGAAAGCATTGCTTCAGGAGCTCTCTTTTGTTTCTAGTATATGGGGGAATTCCAGCCCCTCCCACCATCCAAACAGCGTGTAAAAAGTTCCGTTGCACAGAGAGAGAAAGATGATGAGAATTCAGGCTTAGATTAGCATTGCATATTCACTCCTGGCTTCAATATTACTTTGCTTTATCACAAAATCCAAATTAACTGTCTTTATACTATTGGGCTTCAGGACTTCAAGTTTTTAATATCATTTACTATTCTGTCTTATGATTCACTTGCTGAATATAAAGACAGATAGAATAACTGTATAAAATAATTTATTCCACATCCCCTATAATATCGTTCTCAATCTTGTCTTATAATTACAAGATTCATCCAGAATTATGAAATCTATTCAAATGGTTATTTTCCCATAGTATTATTTGCAAAACTGTGCCATTTTAGTATTGTTTAGGGTTGTCCTCAAGAAATGGTAAAAAATGCTAGCATGGTGATTGCAGTAGTATGATTGAATCTCTGCCTTTTTATATTCTGGACATACAGTGAAATTTCTATTGTACCATCATTGCTATCATCTTAACTTGTTTGAGTCCTTCAGGCTGATATTATGGGTTATATTGAATGGGCTTATTCTGTCTTATGATTCACTTGCTGAATATAAAGACAGACAGAATAACTGTACAAATTCTTCCATGCAAAGTTTCTTTTATTGGATTATATTAGATATTCTCAAGGTGACTCACAGTTATGTCAAGATGCATCTAATGTCCAATTCTTTGTATAGTTGAAATCGTAGTGTAAATGATATTAATCTTTCTATCCCATAATCGCAGAGGCAGGGGATAGAGCTGCCACCACGAGGCTATGTTCAGGCAACCCAACAAGGGTCAATTTAGTGACCAATCAGGATTACAGATGTGACCACATGACATGGACTACATTTCCCAGGATATCTTAACTACATTTACCATGATGTATTCCCTTAAGGAGACAGCTCACAATTCCTAACTAACTATCCCAAATCCCATTAACTCTAAACTGTCTGGACAGCACAGGGCTGTTGTGTAAAAAAGACACCTGAACCCCCCCTGATATGTTTGACCTTGAGATGGCCAAAAGCAGTATGTTTAAATAGAATGTTTAAAAACAGAAACATTAATAGAATAGAACGTTACTGTTGCCCTCCTCTGGGAGGAGATTTTGAAGTATTTCTAGCAGGACTATTGGATTCCATAACCATAAATCATTTAGATTCCGGGATCGAGGCACAGCTCATGTTTATTGCAGTGCTAGTGCAAAATTTCTTGAGCACATTGGGTGGTATAAACTGGAACAGGAATCCAGTAATCATATTATTATTGACACCCAAATAGTCCCTAAAGATAAAATAAGTAAATAGCCATTAAAGAGGAAGCACAGGAGGAAGTAGGAGAACAGGCACAGGAGGAGGTAGGAGAACAGGAGCAAGTGGCACAGGTGAGTCCACCAGTAAGCCTTGTATTACCAAGACGTTCAACCTGAGTAACACGACCACCTGATAGATATCAGGCTAGTGTTGTATGCTAAGTGAATAGAGTTCCAAGTAACTATAGTGAACTAAAACTGTATCCTGCTAAGGATCAGGCTGCTTGGCAGAAAGCAATGGATAAGAAACTAGAATCATTAAAAAAATTGGAGGTATATGAAAATATTAAGTTACCACCAGGTAAACATGCCATAGAATGTAAATGGATATATAAACTGAAGACAGATGGAGATGGGACTGTTACCCATAAAGCCAGGTTAGTAGCACAAGGGTTTAATCAGACAGCAAATGACTATGATGAGGTGTTTGCTCCTAGTCTGAAGGCTACTACATTAAGAGCAGCATTAGTGTGGGCAGCTAAGGAGAAATACATTGTAAATCATTTGGATGTAGAGACAACATATCTGCATGCACCGTTGCAACACACTATATTTTTAAAGAAACCTTTAGGTTCAAAAATAATAATACAACTGATTGCTGGAGATTAAAAAAGAGTCTATGCCTTAAAGCAATCAGGATATGAGTGGAGCCAATGTACAGTTAAAGAATTAACTAAGATATGTTTTGTAGCTGGCATGGCTGATCCATGTTTGTTTAAAAAAGAAAATAATGGTGTAATTTCAATATTGCTATTATTTACTGGTGACATAGCATTAATCACCAAAACTGAACAAGAAGCTACTAAAATAATTTCACTATTGAAAAAGAAATTTAAGATAAAACAGTTAGGAAAAATCAAACAATATCTTGGTTTAAAGATAGATAGAACTAGGGGAGGATACAAGATCTCACAGGCAGATAAAATTAACCAATTACTAAAAAGTTTTAAAATGGAACTTTGTAAACCAGCTAAAACACCAATGAGCCAGGAGTTTAGCCATTGTGATGTTCAAAGTCCTATTTTTGATAAGAACATTTATCAATCCTTGATTGATAGTTTATCTTATCTCAGTAATTGGTCAAGGCCAGATATTGCATACTATGTTAATCAATTAGCGAGATTTAATGCTGAGCCAACTGAAAGGCACTGGCAAGCTGCTAAATATGTGTTAAGATATCTGAAACAAACAATGCATTATGCATTGTATTTGGAGCGTAAAGATGAACTGAATTTAACTTCATATGCTGATGCAAGTTTTGCTACAGACATAAATACACGAAAATCTACATCGGGTACTGCTGTATTATTGGAAAAAGCATTGGTTGGATGGACATCTATTAGACCAGGGGTGTCAAGCTCAAGGCCCGGGGGCCAGATCCGGCCGGCGGGGTGATTAGATCTGGCCCACAGGGCCACCCTGGAAATGGCGAAAGACTGGCCTGCAGTGCCTCTGCCAGCAAAAACAGAACTCAGGTGGGCTGCACACAGCCCTCTTGAGCTCTGTTTTAATTGGCAGAGGGTTACTTACAGGAGGCCGTTGCAGCCGAAAACAGAACTCAGGAACCTGTTTTCTCTGTCAGAGGGCTTGGGCCACCACAGGCACCCCTGACACGAGTGATGTCAAGCTGACCACACCTACTCTGGGCACTCCCACTCTGGCCCTCCAAGGTAAAATACAATCCTGATGCGGCCTTCAATGATATTGAGTTTGACACCCCTGTATTAGACAGAAACATTAACTTTGTCAACAATGGGGGCTGAATTCTCATGTTTGCCTTTATTATGTACAGATTTAGTTTTGTATAAACAATTATTAATTGATATGGGAATTAATGTAACAGATTCTATTGTAGTTTATGAAGATAATCAGCAATACAAATGGCTTCAAATATTGCTGTTAACACAAGAACGAAACACACAGATTTAAGATATTTAAATGTGAGACAATGTATGCAAAGTAAAATGATTAAGCTGGAATACTTTATGTCAGAAAACAATATAGCAGATCATTTTACAAAGGCCCAAGACTCTATAAAGCATAATGCTTGCTGTGAGGATTATGGACTTAGAATGTAAGGTTGTACACTGCTCAAAAAAATAAAGGGAACACTTAAACAACACAATGTAACTCCAAGTCAATCACACTTCTGTGAAATCAAACTGTCCACTTAGGTAGCAACACTGATTGACAATCAATTTCACATGCTGTTGTGCAAATGGAATAGACACAGGTGGAAAGCATAGGCAGTTAGCAAGACATCCCCAATAAAGGAGTGGTTCTGCAGGTGATGACCACAGACCACTTCTCAGTTCCTATGTTTTCTGGCTGATGGTTCGGTCACTTTTGAATGCTGGCAGTGCTTTCACTCTAGTGGTAGCATGAGATGGAGTCTACAACCCACACAAGTGGCTCAGGTAGTACAGCTCATCCAGGATGGCACATCAATGCGACCTATGGCAAGATTTGCTGTTTCTGTCAGCATAGTGTCCAGAGCATGGAGGCGCTACCAGGAGACAGGCCAGTACATCAGGAGACATGGAGGAGGCTGTAGGAGGTCAATAACCCAGCATCAGGACTGCTACCTCCACCTTTGTGCAAGGAGGGATAGGAGGAGCATTGCCAGAGCCCTGCAAAATGACCTCCAGCGGGCCACAAATGTGCATGTGGCTGCTCAAACGGTCAAAAATAGACTCCATGGGGGTGATATGAGGGCTCGACATCCACAGGTGGGGGTTGTGCTTACAGCCCAACACCGTGCAGGACATTTGGCATTTGCCAGAGAACACCAAGATTGGCAAATTCACCACTGGTACCCTGTGCTCTTCACAGATGAAAGCAGGTTCACACCGAGCACATGTGACAGACGTGACAGGGTCTAGAGATGCCGTGGAGAAGGTTCTGCTGCCTGCAACATCCTCCAGCATGACCGGTTTGGCAGTGGGTCAGTAATGGTGTGGGGTGGCATTTCTTTAGGGGGCCGCACAGCCCTCCATGTGCTCGCCAGAGGTAGCCTGACTGCCATTAGGTACCGAGATGAGATCTTCAGACCCCTTGTGAGACCATATGCTGGTGCTGTTGGCCCTGGGTTCCTCCTAATGCACGACAATGCTAGACCTCATGTGGCTGGAGTGTGTCAGCAGTTCCTGCAAGATGAAGGCATTGATGCTATGGACTGGCCCTCCCATTCCCCAGACCTGAATCCAATTGTGCACATCTGGGACATGTCCATCCACCAACGTCACATTGCACCACAGACTGTCCAGGAGTTGTGGGATGCTTTAGTCCAGGTGTGGGAGGAGATCCCTCAGGAGACCATCCGCCACCTCATCAGGAGCATGCCCAGGTATTGTAGGGAGATCATACAGGCACCTGGAGGCCACACACTACTGAGCCTCATTTTGACTTGTTTTAAGGACATTACATCAAAGTTGGATCAGCCTGTAGTGTTTTTTATCACTTTAATTTTGAGTGAAACTCCAAATCCAGACCTCCATGGGTTGCTAAATTTGATTTCCCTTGATAATTTTTGTGTGCTTTTGTTGTCAGCACATTCAACTATGTAATGAACAAAGTACTTAATAAGAATATTTCATTCATTCAGATCTAGGATGTCTTGTTTTTGTGTTTCCCTTTATTTTTTGAGCAGTGTATATATTGTCTTACCCAAAAGGGGAGAATGTTAGGATTATAAGTCACCTAACAGCTATTTGGGTTGAACAATATATAAACCAGGATAGACATTTTAATACTGTATCTTTAAGAAAATGCAAAACTGTAATTAGGTGTGGTTTCTCAAATGGCCATAAGATGAAGTAGAAACCTGGGTTGTTTAGTCTTAGTCTCAGAAGAGAGTGTATCTCAATGAGTCCCTTTCTTCCTTCTGTTGGAGAGGATTGCTGTTCCTTCTAATTGACTGCTATTCCTGGATTTGATGAAAGTCTGATACTGAACTGCTTTTGACACTGCACTTTGTTATTGGATTATCCCTGGGTTGAAAACTGACTGATCTTGCCTGTGAATGACTTTGGACTGCTTGTTTGAACTTTGTTTAAACCTTTATGGAAAGTAAAAACCTACATTTACTGTACAGTGTATCTGTGTGCTGCGTGTGTATTATTCAAACACTACTCTCAAATACGTCTCCCTGTATGCCCTCATTCTTCTAACGGGGAATTATCTCAACACCTACCTGGGAGAAAGGGAGGCTAGAGTCCATGCTCAGGCCGGTTTGAGTATACTCTATCGGCAAAAGCCAAAGGGAAAGACTATGGCTGAATTTTCTGAAACAGAGGCAAGCCCGGAGGAACAGGAATCCCGTGCCCCCAGTTTGAACAGAGAGCAAAGCACAAAGGAACCCAGGGAGGCTGGGAGAGCTTCAGAAAGGCCTCTCAGCAGTGTGTTCAAGGCAGATAAGAGGGAGGCATTAAGGAGACAAAGGACCATTGAGAAATGTTTACCAAGGGCAGAAAAGGAGGAAATTAATGAACCGGAAACTCCAATGTTCACAGGTCTATTTCATCACCAGCTGTTTAAGATGCTGCTGGGGAAGGCTAAGATAGCAACAGGCCTGAGGAGAATCACGGACAGAAGGGTCTGAGTTAGAACCATCTAATCCCAAAGATAGATTTTTTTGCTAGAACCAAGGTTGAAAGTGAATCCATACCTTCACCTGAATTGTTCAGGGAAGAGGTGGAAGGTCAGTTGGACAGACCAGTTATTTTCCCAATGCCAGGGGGGAATGAGAGGAAATTTTATAATGCGGAACTAGTGGACCTATTCCCAGTTCCCACAATAGTCCTGTGGCAGCCACCATGTCTGCTACAGTGTTGGCTAACGAAGCTGAGGATGGTCTAAAAGGGGAGGATAAGATAACAGAAGAGACCCTACAAAAAGTTCACCAGGCTGCAGCATGGGCGGTAAAGGCAATGTCCATGGCATCATTTTTCAGCAGAGCAGTCCTGATATGGATTGAACAGATGCAGGAAAGGATGCCACCTGTGATCTTCAATTGCAACAGGATTTGAACAAAATAACTGCTGCAACAGAGTTCATAGCAGTTAATGGGATCAAGTACGTAACTAAGGCCATCACAGCTTCAGTGGCTGCACAGCGACTTGTTTGGCTCTGCCATTGGCAGGCAGATCTGAAACATAAATGGAAACTGGCATCAGCTCCTGTTAAACGGGACAAACTTTTTGGGGCGGCCATTGAGCCATTACTGATTGAAACCAAGGACAAGAGGAAGGTCTTACCCAGGAAACTTGATCAGGCAGAAAGGCAACCTTCTCCATATACACAGCAACAGCCCTTTCCTATCTCAGGGGGTGGCTTCAGCCACTCTCCATACACACAGAGACACTACACACAGACCCTTACTAGACATCCAGATAGGTCAGGATTTAGAGATGGGGTGGACAACAGTCCCAGGGAAGGCGCCGCTTCCAGAAATCAACTGGCAGGGCCTCCCGGCATACAAAGTGACAAGCTGGAACAATGAGCCCATTGGCAGGAGGCTGGGCCTATTCACCGACCGATAGGCATCAACTACAATGGACAAGTGGGTCCCAGACACATTAAGAAAAGGCCTAGTTCTGGAATTCATCTCCATACCCCTGAGCTCATTCAGAGGATGCCCGATCCCAGGGACAGAACCAAAAGGGTAATTATAGAAACAGCAGTTCAACATCTGCTGGACATTTGGGCGGTACAAGTGGTACCAGTGAACAAACAGGGGCAAGGGTTCTATTCAAACTTGTTGTGCAAAAGGCGTCGGGGAGTGGAGGCCAATTTTGGATCTCAAATTACTAAACAGGCACATAGTATACAGGAGATTCAAGATGCAGTCCCTGCAAGCTATACTAGGGAGCATCCGGGAGGGGGGTGTCCTGACATCAGTAGACCTCACAGATGCTTACCTACACATCTATTACCAGGAGGCATTGGAAGTTCCTGCAGTTTTGTTACGCAGGGAGATACTACAAGTACAGGCCTCTACCATTCGGCCTGTCCTCAGCGTCAAGGACTTTCACCAAGGTCCTGGCAGCAATAGCAACCTTCCTCAGGACAAAGCCCATATGGGTCCAATGCTACTTAGATGACATATTAATACAGTCAACATCAACTCTAAGAGCACAGAGCAATCTAGAAACCATGATACAGACATTACAGGAGAATGGCTTTTCAGTGAATTTCGAAAAGAGCCACTTAGAACCGACCAGGCGATTACAACACTTAGGAGCTGTAAGAGACACTAACTCCTGTGATGTTTACCTGTCACAGGAAAGGCAGGACAGCATAAGGTCATCAATAAATCAAGTGAACAGAGCTCGGGGGGTGTTCCTGGACTTGCTGTCACAAATACTAGGAAAGATGATATCACGCATCTTGATAGTGCCTTGGACTGCACGCAAGGACATTGCAGTGGTTCCTATTATCTTACCAGAGAGCAGGCAAGGGCAATACAGAAACCAAGGTAAGAGTTCCCCCACCAGAGTGAAGCAGTCACTCCATTGGTGGAGATCACCCGCAGTGATGAGGGGATGCGAGTTCAAGGAACCCACCCAACTGACTATCACAACAGATGCAAGTTTAGTAGGCTGGGGAGCCCACTGTCAGAGCCAGATTACACAAGGACAGTGGTCTCAGTCAGACCTCATGAACAACAACAACTGGTTGGAGCTCAGGGCATCTCACCTGTCTCTAAGGGCCTTCAGGTCAGTGATAGTGGAACAGAATGTGTTGATCCCAACAGACAATGTGACCGCCAAGGCTCATATCAACAGGCAGTGGGGTACTCCTAGCGCTCATGCAAGAAGCAGAGCAATTGGACCACTGGGTGGAGATGGACCTTCTATTGATCAGGGCAGAACACATATCAGGAGTGGAAAACGTTCAGGCAGATTGGCTCAGCAGAACAATTGTCGACAACTCAGACCTGTTCAAGGAACTGTTGCACAGATTGAGGAGAATAGTCCTGGACCTGTTTGCGATGCCAGCAAATGCACAACTCCCGAGATTCTACTCGAGATTCCCAACACAGGGAGCAGAAGGAACCAATGTGCTCTGAGAAGCATGGCCAAGGGGTTTGCTCTACGCATTCCCCCCACTCCCCTTGATACCAAGGGAAATCAAGGAAGTGATAGAAGAGGGGATGGAGGTCTAATGGTAGCACCTCACTGGCCCAGGAGGTCTTGGTACACGGATCTGGTAGATCTGTCAGTATCCAGACCATGGAGAATTTCCCCAGGCAAGGTAGAATTGAGTCAGGGAGCCATACGACACACAGAGCCACAATGGCTGCAATTAACCGTATGGCACTTGAGAGGACCACACTAAAGCATTTAGAGTGCTGAGACAAGGTAATGCAGACACTCCATGCATCCAGGAGACCATCAACCAACAGAATTTATGATGCTACTTGGAGAGCATTTGGAACCTGGTGTTCCAAGAAAAAAATAGATCCAACCACAGTGTTAGTTACTCAAATGCTGGATTTTCTCCAGGAAGGCCTGGAGAAGGGTTTAACTCTTAACACCTTAAGGAGGCAGGTAGCAGCGATAGCTTCAGTGTTGGGTTGCGGCACCTCGGAGTCCCTCTCATGACACCCCCTAATCCGCACACTCATCAGGGGAGCAACAATCTAAAGCCACCAGTGATACACAGGTATCCTACTTGGGACTTGACAAGGGTGCTAAGGGAGCTCATGACTGAGCCCTTTGAACTGCTGAGGTCAGTAGACTACCTTCACTCACCCTTAAGGTGGCCTTCCTAATAGCCATTACATCAGCCAGAAGAATTTCAGAGTTGGCAGCATTATCCATGAGGGAGGACCTCTGTTTAGTTCACCCGAATAGGGTAATATTAAGATTAGACCCGACCTTTATCCCAAAGATCAATTCTACATTCCATAGAGCACAAGAGTTAGTACTACCAGACTTCTGCCAGGAATTGGTCCATAGCCTAGAAAGGAAGTGGCGCTCCTTGGATGTTAGGAGAGCTATAGCATTTATATTAAGAGAACAAGGCCCATTAGAAAAACAGAAGCGTTTTTGGACTTCCGGTTTGCAAGGCTTCGGTGGCAGCAGGCATCCGCGATCGTGCGCGGTTTCTGCTGCGCTCGCTGCTGGAGTGCCCTGATCCAGCCGGATTTGGGGGCTATTAATTACCCCGTAGAGGTAACTGAAAATAGGGGAGATCCGGCAGGGGCCTGGGGGAATCGCAACCCCCCTCCTCAGCTGGCTTAACTCCCTTTTCCAAAAGCGGTGGAGCAGAGGTCAGCAATGGCCGCCACAAAGAAGCTTTCATCTGGACAAGAATGTGCAGGAGGAAGCTGAGGTGAAAGTTTTTGGCTGACCGGGACAACAAGTAACATTTAAATACCCTGGAATTTAAACTTCATTAAGATACATTGTTCCCAAAGAAGATCAGAAAAAGCGGCAAATGAAAGTAGAAAGGGAAAGATTGTTTTTTCTCCTTCCTTACGGTGATAGCAGATGGAAATCGGAAAATCCCATTTTGGCATCAGCAGGTAATTAAATTAGAAAATTAAAGCCAAGGGGACATTAAAGATTTCTGAACATTGGGAAAAAAAACTTTTTTTGCTATAAGTGGGAAGGGAGAGGAGGCTGCTTGGAATTTATAAGACTAGAGTTAAATTGTAACAAGACTTCTAAAAGATATATTTTGGAACTTTGCAACTGAATTGTAACCCCAGGAAAAGAAAGTATAAAAAGAAGAAAGTGATAAATGAAACAGTCTGTTTGTATTTGGATTGCTTGGTGACTTTGGGACTTTTGGAAATTATTATTTGAAAGACTAAAAACATTTGGGTTGTTTAAATTTTTTTCATAATGGCATTATTTGTTGATGAACTGAAAATGGAATTTAAAAAGCTTAAAGAAGAGGAACAAGAAGGGAAGGGCTCTTCTGGATCTGTTTTTCATTTCTTAGAAATGGCGATTTCTACCTATCAGAAACTACTAGAACAAGAAGATTGGGATGAAGAAGAAGCCATCTTTAATGAACAAGCAACTCTAGCTGGGGAAGAAAAGGGAAAGAGGGGAAAGAGAATGGAGAATTTAAGACTTAAAAAAACAACCAAAAGGGGAAAAATAAGGTGAAAAATCGATACAATGTCAGAAAGCAACAGAAAAGAGGAATACAGAAGAGGATGGAGATTAAGAGGGTGGAGATCAAGAGACAAGGGGGTAAAAAGACTAGATTGGAGAAGAAAGGAAGGGGAAAAGGGAAGAGAAGTTACAAAGGTTTAAAACAAGATGTAAAGAAACAGGATTTATTCAGAGATAATGGGTAAAAATATAATTTAAAAAGAGATTCTGCAAAAGTACATAAGATTGTATTGTTGTATTTGTATTTGAAATAATGTTAGAAAACTGAAACATATGATTATAAAATGGGATAAAATATTAAAAGGAATGTGTAAAATGCTTAAAATTTATGATAGAGTTTAATTTGCTATGGATTATTGTTTTAATTATAAACTTTTTGTTTTTTCTTATTTTAAAATATAGTATGTAGCTTTAGAATGTATTAAGCAGAAGCAGAATGAAAATTATATATTATTTTAAGTGTTAAATTTAGGGGAAAGATATAAAGGCATCATACTTCAATCAGTGATTGCAGGAGAAATTTTGTGTTAATGAGAAAAGATAATAGATAATTGAAATAGAACAGACAAAAGATATAAGCATAATGATTTAAATTGAGATGAAATAAATAAAACAGAACTAAGAGAGTGAAAAGAGAGGAGAAGCTATATAGAAAATGTAGAATGGTAAATAAGATATGAAATGGTATATAAAGTGAGCATGAATTCGATTTATGTCTGTACAAAAAGATGTAACCCGAGACTAAGCCGCTTTCCAAAAATAAGTTTTATGTTTTCATGTTTTGTGTTTTGTTTGTGTATGTTTGTTTATTGAAAATTAATAAAAAATTTATAAAAAAAGAAAAAGAAAAAAGAAAAACAAGCATTTTTCATTTCATTTAGACCGAGTTCGTTGGGACAAAGGGTTTCACCATCTACCATAGGCAGATGGATCAAGACATGTATCACAAAAGCTTATGAAAGCCAATCATTGCAATTGCCAGGTAACATAACGGCACTTCAACCAGGAGTGCAGCCACATCAGTGGCATGGAACACACAGGCCTCGATTGAAGAGATCTGTAGGGCAGCAACGTGGTCATCGCCATCTCCATTCATCAGAAATTATAAACTGGATACATTTGCATCAGTGGAAGCATCCTTTGGAAGAAGAGTGCTACAAAGAGTTCACATGGAGATGGGGATAGGGACAAAGAGTTGGCCCACCCTCAGGACAATTAGCTTAGGTACATCCCATGCTTTGGATTCTCTGACCCATACAACTGAGAAAGAACATTGGGCTTACCTGAAATGCATCTTCTAGTTATACAGGAGGAGAATCCAAATCCCACCCTTAGATAGTTAATCCCGAGCTCAGAACGGTCAAGAACGAGCACCAAGTCAATCATCAGCCTTCATCAAAAACTGGGCATGCGCAGTGGAAAGGGGGCTAAACTAAACTTTGATTGACTCCGTCTTTAAGCAAGGAAGGAGACAACCCACGCTTTGGATTCTCCTCCCGTACAACTAGAAGATGCGTTTCAGGTAAGCCCAACACTCTTTCTACCAAGTAGAAATGCAAATCTTATTAGTTGGGGAGGAGGGGGAGAATCTAGCTCTGAAGTTTTAAGTAGTTCATGTTTCTGACTTCCAGCAAGATTAAATTCAGATGTAGACTATGTATATTTAAAAGAGGAGGCTATTTCCTGTTTCCTGTTGGAATATTCTCTAACCTAGAGGAGATAATTAAATGAAAGGGTTGTTTCTTGGTGGGAGATGTAAAACCTGCCAATGTCTTCTCATTCTCATTTTAATTAGAGCAAGGGCATTCCATTTATTTCAAGGAAGGCCATGAAATATGGGGTGACAAACCTGGACAACCGCTAGATGGTAGCAAGGAGTATTGTTTTCTGCACTTCTTTGTCACTAGCTGAAGGATCTCTCAATTTCTGTAGCTCAAAATATCCCCTTTTCTTGTGACCAAAACATCCAAAACTGTTTTCGTGTTTCATTTCTGTTGAAATGTGGCCAACCAGGAATGGGTAACAGGGCTTCTGGAATGTAATGTTCCTTTTTGTGATAAAAGCAACACACTTTCTGTTTTACACACATATTCTTGAAAACATGGTATAATCTGAAGTCTGAATAATGCTGAAGAACAGGAGGAAGAGGACAATCAAAGCAACAATTAGATAAGAGAAATCTGAGTCCTGGCAAAAATGTAATTTGAAGAAGATACGACCCTAATTCTCAGGAAGCTAAACTGAGGGGACTTCATTCCTGCAAACTTTTTTACTGTAGCCTTATAATAAAAGTATAGTATTAGAATGTATAATTCTGGCTTCTAATCCGGTCTACATTAAAGGGCTGATACATGTCTGATTGCACGTTATTTTGTGGAAGAACAATGATGATGTTGCTCAAATTTGATTTTTAATTCAGATTAACAGAGTTGGAAGGAACCTTGTAGATCATCTAGTCGAACCCCCCACTTAAGCAGGAGACCCTGCACCATTTCTAACAAGTGACAGTCTAATCTCTTCTTGAAAATCTCAAGTGATGAAGCTCCTACAACTTTTGAAGGCAAGCTGTTCCATTGGTTGATTTTTCTCAATGTCAGAAAATTTCTCCTTATTTCCAGTGTAAGGTCCTGCCTCTACTCCCCAAATCAAGAAAGTACAGACTCTTGAAACAGCAGCATTCCAAAAGGAACCTTTTATTGAAAGGAAGTGATTAGAAGACAAAAGCAAAGCAGGCTCTAAAGTCCCCTTAGGCAATTCTGTTAGGATAAAGGAGTTAGAAACCCCTCCCCTCAGTCTGTTGTTGAATGAGCCAATCCACAGGTGTGAAGAAGTTATGAAGACATTCATCCTGGGAAGGAGATAAGGGATTGTTCTCAGGCACTTCTCTCTGGAGGCTTCAAAACTGAGATAAACCAGATGGCCCTCCACCCTTACACATTCCCCAAAGGTAAATCAAAGCACAGGGCAAATAGGTGTCAGAGTTACAGTTATAAACTAAGGAATTATAGGATACATAAGAACCAGGGTGAGACAGGATGAAGGCAATAAATGAGTAACTGAATCCAAGGTCCCCCCCCCCATAGGAATGACAGCATCATGGTAGGGATCTGACATCCTGCCCCCCCCCAAAAAAATGTGATGATCACCTGCAAAAGAATAGAAAGAGGAACATAATAAAGTTCGGTTTGTTGGAATACTTTGAGTGAAACTTTTTCAGTAATCCAGGGACCCTAACATGTTTCTTAGCTACCCACTCATTCTGGGAGGGAGGTAAATGTTTTCAGGATACTAGGTATTGTTTTGACCCCTGGTAGCTACAAGAATCCAGGATGTCCTTAAGTTTCAAAGTGTTGTTCCTCTTCGATCATAATAGGAGTTGGAGGGGTGTCTGCTGGAGGCCTTAATGGGGATGTAATTTCAGTTTTCAATAGGCTGCAGTGAAACACTGGCTCGACCTGCCTAAATGTCTTGCGGAGTAGTAATCTGACTGCATTGGGTTGATGATTCTAGTGATTGGGAAAGATCCTATGAATTTGGATCCCAATTTCTTTGAGAGTTGCAAGGATTGTAGGAATTTTGTAGATAAGTAAACCTTATCTCCTATTTAAATGGTTTTGGTTCTGTCCTTTTTATCAGCTTGTGCTTTAAAAGTGGCTCTAGCCTCACTCAAGGACAATTTCACTACTAGCCAGGTGATTTGTAGTTATTGGATCCACTCTTTAAGGGAGGGTATGGTTGGTTCGTCTACTGGTAGTTCTGGCTTTGGGGTGAAATCGTGGCCAGTTGAAACCCTAAATGGAATGAACCCAGTACTAGAGCGCATAGAGTTATTATAGGCAACTCTGCAAAAAGCAGGAGGTCGGTCCAGTTATCTTGTTGATAATTAATAAAACATCTTAAGTATTGTTCCAGAACTGAATTTGTTCTCTCTGTAGATCTGTTACTTTGCAGATGATGACTAGAACTTAGGCCCTGGCTGGTTCTGTGAAGGTCCAAGAAGGCTTTCCAGAACTTTGAGGTGAATTGGACCCCCAATCAGATATTACCTTTTGTGGAGCCCCATGTAGTTGGTAAATGTTCTGCAGGAACAGTTTGGCCAGTGTCTTAGTAGTGGGGATTTTTTGGCAGGGAATGAAATGGACCTGCTTGGAGAACAGGTCTGTTACAACTCAGATAACAATATTCCCCCTCACTTTCAGGCAGCTCACTGGTGTCTGCCTGTATGATGAAAGACTGCTCTGGGTCTGGCTGTTTTAGGACTGGTTCGGCTGAGAACAATTATTTCAGTTTATCGAATGGTATTCCATGGTGCAGTTTAGGGGCTGCTTTGGTTTTGGTTTATCTCCCCCCCCCTTTTGTTTTCAACAGATTAGTAATTGGGAGTGCAATTTGTGCAAATGTTGGGATAAATTGCCGGTAGAAATTTGCAAACCCCAGGAAGCTTTGCAGTTGTTTGTGGGTGTGGGGTGGGGAAGTCCAGTGAATCACTGCTTGCACTTTCCCTGGGTCCATCTCCATGCCCTCGTGGGAAATTTTGTATTCCAGGTAGTCAATTTTATCTTTGTGGAATTCACATTTAGAAAGCTTTATGTAAAGTTTTGCAGTATGGAGTTTGTTTAGCACTGCCCAGACAAGTTTCACGTGCTCAACTTTTGTTTTAGTGTATATTAAAATGTCATCTATGTAGACCAGAACCCCTTGTATGAAGAGGAACTAAACCCCCTTTTTAGTTCCTCTTCATTTTCTGCCATTAGAGTGGTATCATTTGCATATCTGAGGTTGTTGATATTTCTCTCAGCAATCTTAATTCCAACTTTTGATTCATCTAGCCTTGCCTTTCTCATGATGTGCTCTTCATATAAGTTAAATAGACAGGGCAACAGTATACCTCCCTGCCGGACTCCTTTGTCAATTTTGAATCAATCAGTAGTTCTGTGTCCAGTTCTCACTGTTGTTTCTCAACCCGAATATAGGTTTCTCAAGAGACAAATAAGATGGTCTGGTACTCCCATCACTTTAAAAACTTGCCACAATTTGTTGTGATCCACACAAAGGCTTTAGCATAGTCAATGAAGCAAAAGTAGATGTTTTTCTGGAACTCCCTAGCTTTCTCCATGATCCAGCATATGTTGACAATTTGATCTCTAGTTCCTCTGCCTCTTCAAAATCCTGCCTGTTCTTCTGGTAGTTCTCAATCCACATATTGCTGGAGCCTAGCTTGTAGGATTTTAAACATAACTTTACTAGCATGTGAAATGAGTGCAATGGTGCGATAGTTTGAACATTCTTTGGCATTGCCCTTCTTTGGAATTGGAATGTAAATTGTTGAGGTAATTCCCCGTTAGGAGAATGGGCGCACACAGGGAGACGTATAGAGAGTAGTGTTGGAATAATACACACAGAGCACACAGATACACTGTACAGTAAATGTAGGTTTTTACTTCCAGAAAGGTTTAAGCAAAGTTCAAAATAAGCAGTCCAAAAGTCATTCACAAGTTAAATCAGTCAGTTTTCAATCCAGGGATAATTCAAATATCAAACTCCAGTGTCAAAAACAGTTCAGTATCAGACTTACATTAAATCCAGTAATATCAGTCAATTAGGAAAAATGGAGCAACGGCAATACTTTCCAACAGAAGGAAACAAACATACACTCATGCTCTCTTCTGAGACTCAGACTAAGACTAAACAACCCAGGTTTCTGGCTCCATCTTATGGCTGTTTGAGAAACCACACCCAATTGCATGCTCTTGCATTCCCTTAAAGATATAGTACTAAAATGTTTATCCTGGTTTCTATATTTCTAACCCAAATACCTGTTAGGTGACTTATATTCCTAACATAAACTGACCTTTTCCAATCCTGTGGCCACTGTTGAGTTTTCCAAATTTGCTGGCAAATTGAGTGTAGCACTTTTACTGTATCATCTTTTAAGACTTTGAATAGCTCAACTGGAATACTGTCATCTCCATTAGCTTTGTTGTTGCTCAGTTTTCCTAAGACCCATTTCACTTCACATTCTAGGATAGATACAAACTCAAGGTTAAATCACCAAACTTGATTGCAGGAAATACGACTTCAGCCACAGAGTGGTCAATGTCTGGAATACTCTATTTGACTCCGTGGTTTTTTTCCCCAAACCCCAAAAACTTTAACCTTAGACTGTCTGCTATTGACCTCACCCCTTTCCTAAGAGGTTTGTAGGGGGCATACACAAGCGCACTACCATGCCTATGGTCCCTGTCCTATTGTTTCTTTTATATGTTTTTTTATTTTTCTTATATGTATCCATGTATTCATAACTATGTTTTTACTTATACCTATTATCTTGTAAGCAATTGACAAATTAAAAAAAAAATGTCTGGCTCGAGGTCAGTGACCATCCCATCGTGGTTATCAGGGACATTAAGCTCATTCTTGTATAGTTCTTCTGTGTAATTTTGCCACCTCTTCTTAATCACTTCTGCCTTTGTTAGGTCCCTGCCATTTTGGTCCTTTATCATACCCATCTTTGCATGAAATGTTCCCTTCATATCTCCAATTTTCTTGAAGAGATCTCTGATCTTCCCTATTCTATTGTTTTCTTCTATTTCTTTGCACTGTTCATTTAAGAAGGTATTCTTATCTCTTCTAGTTATTCTCTGGAATTCTGCATTCATTTGGGTGTATCTTTCTCTTTCTCCCTTGCCTTTCGCTTCCCTTCTTTCCTTAGCTATTTGCAAAGCTTCCTCAGACAGCAATTTTGCTTTCTTGCATTTCTTTTTCTTTGGGATGATTTTAGTTGCTACCTCTTTTACAATGTTGTGAATCTCTGTCAATAGTTCTTCAGGCACTCTATCAGATCTAATTCCTTAAATTTATTTGTCACCTCTACTGTATATTCATCAGGGATATTATTTAGTTCAGGGGTTGCCAACCTTTTGGACCTCAGGGACCACCAAACTCATAATTTAAAATCCTGCGGGCCACTAATATGAATTTTGACTGACGGCTTGCTGATGTTGGTGGGAAAGTCTGTCCCATATTCCAGAGCTGCAGTAGTCACAGGACTGGCCCTTTGGTCATCCCGGAGCAGCTGCTCCTACACCCGGGTGCACTGGCTTGCTATGGACTGGAGGAGCTCCTCCGGGATGATCAAAGGGCCAGTCCTGTAACTACTGCAGCTCTGGAATATAGGGCCGACTTTCCCACCAACATCAGCAAGCCATCCCGGGGCTGATTTCCCTCCCCCACCATTGGTCTTACCTTCCAGTTCCAGCTCACATTGCTCTACTCAAGGTTTGCGCTTGGCTGAAGGGTGAGGACCAGCGGGTGGGCAGGCCATGTGGGCAGCACAGCTTTGTGTTCCCACACAGCCTGGATTAATTGCTTTCAGGGGGATGCTTTGGGGGGACATTTCTCTGTGGACTACCAAAATTTTCTCATGGACCATCAGTGGTCCCCGGCCCACTGATTGGCAACCATTGATTTAGTTCATACCCAAGTGGCCTAGTATTTTTCCCTAATTTCTTCAATTTAAGCCTAAATTTTGCAATGAGAAGCTCATGTTCTGAGCCACAGTCAGCTCCTGGTCTTGTTTTTACTGACTGTATAGAGCTTCTCCATCTTTGGCTGCAGAGCACATAGTCAATCTGATTTCTGTATTGGTGATGTCCATGTGTAGAGCTGTCTCTTGGGTTGTTGGAAAAGAGTGTTTACTATGACCATTGTATTCTCTTGACAAAATTCTACCAGCCTGTGCCCTGCTTCATTTGGTACTCCAAGGCCAAACTTTCCCGTTATTCTGGTTATCTTTTGTCTTCCTACTTTATCATTCCAATCCCCCATGATGATAAGGACATCATTTTTAGGTGTTAATTCTATAAGGTGTCGTAGGGCTTCATAGAACCAGTCAACTTTGTCCTCTTCAGCACCAGTGGTTGGAGCATAGACTTGGACTACTGTGATATTAAATGGTTTGCCTTGGATTCAAACTGAGATCATTTTGTCATTTTGAGGATTGTATCCCAGTATATCTTTTCCTACTCTTTTATTGACTAAGGAGGCTATTCCATTTCTTCTGAGGGATTCTTGTCCGCAGTAGTATACCTGATAGTCACCTGAAATAAATTCACCCATTCCTGTCCATTTTAATTTGCTGATTCCTAAGATGTCAGTATTCAGTCTTGTCATCTCTTGTTTGACCATGTACACTTGCCTTGATTCATGGATCTTACATTCAAGGTTCCTATGTAAAGCGTGGTACATATTCAAAGTTTACATGTTTTCCGGTCCAGGTTTTCCATTTCAGCCACAGTCTAGTTGATGATTCCAGCTGGGTAGGGTATCACTGGAACTGCCATGTATTAATGGCTTTAATTATGTTTCCAGAATTCAGTTTTGATTTTAATATTTTGTGGACCCTCCTGATGTATTCCTTTTGCATTGATTCTTTTAAAGTGATACTGCCATTCAGTTGAATTTGATTTATCACTATTGCCTGTGACAACTGCTATTTTATAACTTGTATCCTTGCACCAGAACGCCTTGAGATTTTCTCACCTCTTTGGGAATGTGGTAGGGGAAAGGGCCATGTGGGTTGTTTCGCTTTGAAACAACCAGTGGAAGATGCCTGTAGTTTAAGATCAACCCCTAACGTCTTTTGCAATGAAATCTACTATTGCATCTGCAGTTTTACGAGAATGCAATCCTATTCCCAAATCTAAATCATTTTTTATTTGCAGTGCAATCAAATCTTCTATAGGTGAAAATGGTCTGCATGTTTGTGCCAGACTATACACTGTAGTAAACACTCTACATGAACTACCCAAATATTTCTCAGTCATCCTCTCCAGTCCTTTGTTTATCATATCCTGCTCACATTGCCTCAACTTATCTGTACAAATATTGTGAGCTTTAGATGAGAAATGTTCCTTCAATTTCTTTCTGAGAGAAGCTTGCTGCACTTCTTTACTCTTTCCTGCTGGTTCAATTTGGACATACTTCCATTCCTTTGCCCAAGGACACTTTTTTCTTTGGTTGAAATTTCAAATCTTCTGCAATGCTTGCAACCTAATTTTTTCTGGGAAACTTCCTGTCCATCAGATTTTTCCCTAAAATTTACTGCTGCAAGTGTCCAACAGTCAGGAAGATTCTTTTCAATGTCTGACTCAGTTCTTCCAATGATAACATCTTTGCTGGCACTGCTTTTCCCTGGTTGCAGGGTAGATGATGTGTTGGTGCTGCTTTTCCCAGATTGCAGTGTGGATGATGTGCTGGCACTGCTTTCCTCAGACTCCAATGGTTGTGGTTGTGACTCTTTTGGACTCTTTTGGCCAAACTCATTTGTCTTTTCATCTTGGTAATATACTGCAAAAAAAAATCAACAATGTATTGGTTTGGACTCAATTGTTGTTGTAAATAGAGTGGTGAAGGCAGTGGCAAGCAAAGAAAGCAGGTGAGGAGCGAAGATCAGTAATACTCAGTTACTTTTCAGAGTCCCTGACACTATAGCTAGTTAGTGTTTAAAAGATGTTATGGAAGAGGAACAAGTTTCACCAGACAAGACTGAGATGGAACTGAAAGTGGATTTGAAAATGACAGTCTATAAAAAAGATGTTGCACTGTGCATATAAAATAATGGCTGATATTTTAATAATTACAATTCATTAATTGAAAAAGAAACACTTAAAATGGAAATACTATTAACAAACCAAAAGAGTTTGCTATTTTGTGCCACTAATGGCACAAAAATCTTTCCTAGCCAAGACTACTTACCTGGACCAACAGTCCCTAATGGAATGCTCTCTCTATAGCAGAGAGAGAGAGAAGCCAGGGGAAGCCATGTTTGGTCACCTAATGTTTTTAGAATGCAGCTTAAAATGTACTGAAGCTTTTTACAACCTTTTGCAGATATATATAGGACAAAAAAGACAATAGTACAAAATTATCTAAAGTTAGCTTAAGAATGTACCATGTTTCTCCAACAATACGGCCTCCCCGTCCCAGCATGCTTTATAGGCATAAAATCAAATTAAGCCCCTCCCCCCAAATTAAGGCTTATATTAAACATACAAAATGGGGAGGAATGGCGGGTGGGCTTGCCGTTAGGAAGTACTTTTGTTGCATACCTGGATATGGTGCTGCCTGCGTTGACTTTGGCGTTGGTGGGGCACTTTGTATTGGGAGACCTTCCGCTATCATTGCTTTCCCTTCTCCCCATGCTGTCGCGGCCTTTAGAGCAACGCTGCAGCATTTGGCGCAGCGATTCGCGGCCAGCCAGGGCTTTTCCCTGTAACCGGAGCACAGCGGAGACACTCAGCTTTAGGCACTCCTGTTGCCACCTTCCCTTCGCCTTCGAAGGCAAAGCCAATTCTTTTAAAAATGATGCCCTACTACCAGTACGACAAAGCCTCCACTGCCCGAGAGGGCAGCCCAACCCCACATGGGGAGGCGAATCTCCCGGGGCCGCAGCACAGGATTGGCCCACCCCGGGAGAAGCGCTCAGCCACCATCCCTGCCTGGCTCTGGGCAGAGTGTGAAGAGCTTCACCTGGGGCACCCAGCACAGCTGACAGATGGACCCTCCTGCCTGGCGGCGGAGCTCTCGCCAAGAAAAACTGGGCCAGGAATGGAGGAGCGGGCAGAAAGGGGCAGGGCCAGCCAAGGGCCCATTTTACCAGTTTTTCGAACTACCAAGAATGTTAATAAAACCGGTTCTACCGAACTGGTGCAAACCAGTAGAATCCCACCCCCTGTATGGATGGCTTCTCTGTTAAGATCCAAATATGCTTTTTAAGAGGCAAGTGGACTTTCTGGTTTCTGGAAAACAATACAATAAAGAAAATTGAGGGAGCAAGTCTGATTAGTTCTATAGTGTTGGTAGGTAGAAAATTAAATGGCATTTAATCATGGTTTGTTCCATGTTTGAAGAGGCAATCATTGTTTTAAAACAATTATTCTTCCAGCCAAATGTGTATAGTTTTCTTTTTTCCTTTCAGATTCAGACCGTAGTTCCGGGAAGTTACAGATAAATTAAACAATTGATCATATTTATTAGGAATTATGGATCATGCATAAATTGTTATTACAATACAAAATGAAAACAACATAGGGAACCTGAGGAAATGCACGCTTGGGAGATGTAATATGATCTGATTCATATCTGTTAGCTTCAGATGCAGATTAGAATGTAGTTATTCATCAACCACTATGCACCAATGAACAAATTTATATTCTGAGAGAAAATTCATGTACACATACATATTTAAATGGGTATATAAATGCAAATTATCTTTTTAAAGGCATAAATGAATATAAAAAAGGACAGAATAAGATGAGAAATTGACTATTAGTATTGAGTTGAATTTTTTTAAAATTATAATGTCAGCAAAATAGAATCTCATTAGCCTGAGTTATTTAAGCTTTCCAGGTACTAAAATGAGAAAAGTGAATACTGATGACTCTTGAAAGGCTCTATGCTATTCAAATGTTAAGTCAGCAATAAGAAAACAGAGTAAGTGTTCAGGGACAAAGATTCCAGGCTGTCAAAGTAATGTTTAGTTAAAATAAAGAGGTGTCATAAAAAAGATTGGCGGCGGGGAATATTAAAAATTATCTGAACAGGTAAGGTTTGCAGACAAGCAGAAGAAATCTGCTTTGAGTACAATATAACCCATGACAATATTTATGATGAGAGTTCTGAACACAATGTGACAAATGCAAATATTGAGTACAAGAAAAGGTGCTGACTAAAAGATGCTGAGAATATTAGTTCAGTATTACCCTGAGGCCCACAGGTTCTCTATCTCTGATAGAGAATAATGGGTTTATTTATTATTGGAATAATAAGCCTTTAATTAACTCCATCCTCTGGGCTGGAACTCCATCCTCTGAGCTCTCCATTCTACTGTTTGTAACATTTTGCCTTGAAAAAGAGAGTAAGATGGAGGGTATTATTGCAATAACTTTTAAGATGCATATTATCCTATTATAACCACCTTTGTTTCTATATATTTGGAAGTGCAATTCCCATTGCTTTCTCTAGAATTTGCCTTCCATTTGTAATTCTTGGGAGACACCGTTTGTTTAAACATATCCACAGTACATCACTCACTGTGTTTGATTATGTAAAAAAGAAAAGAATAATGTGTATTCCTGATCAAACAACTGCAGACACTTCTGAGACAATTTATCCTTGCCTGAACAGAAAGGCTATATATCATGCTGCTAACTTTTATAAAGAAACATTGATTATAATTACCTTCTAGGGGTTTAAACATTGGCTAGATTAAGCCAACTGTTCCTGAAGAGTTTATAACAAATGCTAAGGTTCTGAGTTTTTGAAGCGGGGGAAGTGAATCTCTGGATCAAATATTCTGACTCTCTCTAGATTTGATCCAAACCACATTTATTTATTTATTATTTTATTTATGTAATATATAATATTTCATCCATCTCACTATTCCAGCTATTCTGGGTGGAATGATAAGATTATCTTTTAAAATAATGATTAAAATTTAGAAAGAGTAAATAAAGAGTAAAAACCATACTGGTAGCATAGTGATGGAGATCTTTTCTCTATCCCAGCACTCTCAATATAGAGCGCCTTATTGGGATCCCAACCCAGCCAGAAGAACTAGGTTTAAGGTTCTTCTGGAAGGCCAGGAAGAACCTCCAGGAAAAGAATATCCCAATGGAAGACTGCAAAAGGGATCTTCTCCTAGACCCACTAGCCTGCAGGTTTGAAAAGAAACTACAGCCTCCTATCTCCACAACCCACATCTCAAACACACCAACATCAGCCAAGCCTCCTACAACTGGCCCCAATCCATTGGGCTCGCAACCTCTGGTGATCACAGAAAAAGAAGTGCAAGATCAGACAGAAACCAGGGCCAGACAAGATAACTCCTTCTTGCTTAAAAGTCTGTGCTGACCAATTGGCCCCCATCTTCACCCAAATCTTCAATAGATCACTAGAGATGTGCTATGTTCCTTCCTGCTTCAAATGTTCTACCATCATCTCAGTGCCAAAGAAGCCCTCCATCAAGGAACTGAAGGACTACAGACCAGTTGCTCTAACATCTGTAGTCATGAAAATCTTTGAAAGGCTTGTGCTGTCCCACCTGAAAACCATCACGGATCCGCTGTTAGATCCCATGCAGTTTCATACCGAGCAAATAGATCAACAGATGATGCTGTTAACATGGCTCTGCATTGCATCCTACAACACCTTGAATCTCCAAATACCTACGCAAGGTTCCTCTTTGTAGACTTCAGTTTAGCATTCAATAGCATCATTCCAGACACTCTTCTAAGTAAATTAAACCAACTAACGGTACCTGAACACACTTGTAAGTGGATCATAAGCTTCCTAACAGACAGGAAGCAGCAGGTGAAGCTAGGCTGAATCACTTCCTATACCTGTACAATCAGCACAGCCCACCCCCCAAGGCTGTGTGCTATCTCCACTTCTCCCTATATACCAATGACTGCATCTCAAACAATCCATCTGTTAAAATACTGAAGTTTGCTGAAGACACAACAATGATTGGTCTCATTCTAGACAACAATGAATCTGCATACAAACAGGAGGTTATACAACTTGCCTCGTGGTGTAACTGGAACAATCTGGAACTGAACACACTCGAACCAAAGAAATGGTGGTAGACTTTAGAAGAAACCCTCCCATACTACCACCTCTTACAATACTAGACAACACAGTATCAACAGTAGAGACCTTCAAATTTCTAGGTTCTACTATAACACATGACCTAAAATGAATACCTAACATTAAAAACATCATCAAAAAAGCACAACAAAGAATGTTCTTTCTGCACCAACTCAGAAAGCTCAAATTGCCAAGAAGCTGCTGATACAGTTCTACAGAGGAATTATTGACTCTATCATCTGCACCCCTATAACTGTCTGGTTTGGTTCTGCAACCCAACAGGACAGACACGGACTTCAGAGATTAATTCAATTAAGACTGCAGAAAAAACAATTACTACCCACCTGCCTTCAATCGAGGACCTGTATACTGCACGAGTCAAAAAGAGGGCTGTGAAAATATTTACAGATCCCTCACATCCCAGACATAAACTGTTTCAACTCCTTCCCTCAAAACGATGCTATAGAGCACTGCACAACAGAACAACTAGACACAAGAACAGTTTTTCCCCGAAAGCCATCACTCTGCTAAACAAATAATTCCCTCAACACCGTTCAACTATTTACAAAGTGTACACTACTATTACTGCTAATCTTCTCATCACTCCTTATCGCCCATCCCCTCCCACTTGTGATTGTAGGACTGTAACTTTGTTGCTTGTATCCTTACAATTTATATTGACTGTTTCCTAGTATGATTTGATTGTTGATTGTACCCTATGACTATCATTAAGTGTTGTACTTTATGATTCTTGATTCTTAACTAATGTACCTTTTCTTTATGTATACTGAGAGTATTTACACCAAGACAAATTCCTTGTGTGTCCAATCATACTTGGCCAACAAAGTATTCTAATCTTCCAATCTAATCTAATCTTCTTTCATATGGGATATGGGATCCAAAGTAAGCCTCTTTTGCTGAACAAGTAGAACAAGCCAATCCCATTAGATTGAGGCTCAGATACCCCTGGAGCCATGCCATAAAGGACCTTAAATGTAATGATCAATACCTTGAGTTGGATATGGAAACAGACCAACAACCAGTGCAGCTTATGCAACAATTGTCAGGATTCCAGAAATTGCTCTAATTGAATTCTTGAGCCAACTTCAATAAACTTCAAAGGATTCATTAGAGGCGATATACTGATACTGCCCTGTATGAAGCCAACTCTGGCATACATAATTTACAATAATCTGTGACCCTGTTTTCTCCTCCTCCTCCTGGGTGTCTCATAAACTAGATTTTCCAATTGAACACATTCACAGGCTGGGTATTATCATTCACATTCTCCAATTAAATAGATTCGTGGGCAAAAGCTCTGGTATTTTAGTTACAATTTTTTAAAGATAAGAGTGGGAATGTACCTTCGCTTTCCCCCTTTTTTATGGCAACTATTAAAACCCTCTTGTGGAGGGTGGCTAGCCATCCTCTTGCTTCTCCCTTCAATCTCAATTAAATATATTCACAGGCGAAAGCTCTTCCAGATTTCCTTCCTCCTCTCCCCCCCCTTTTTTATGGCAACTACTAAAACAGGCATAGGAATGTTTTATGAGTTGACATCAACATTTTATCTCTGTACCAAAGGTCCTTAATCCCTGGACCACATTCCACTACCAATCACAGTCCATGATTGTTTAAGAACCAGGCCATAGAAGTGGCAGGCACATGGGCCCAACAATTGCACAACTGGAGCTGTGTGTGCACACAGGCCACTTGCATGGAAACATCCCATCCTTCCTCCTCTCATGCTGGGCTGCCAAGCTGGAAAGATTGGGGACCATCTAGACTATGCTTTCAGAAGCCAGGCTTGATAGCAATTCCATAGAGTAGCTGCCAGAAGGAAGCAAAACATTCAAGCTTTCTGTTGCAGTAGCTGCTGACCTCAACATTTGATTAATTGTTTCAATCTTCATTAGTATCATATCTTGGTCTCCTGGGCAAAGGGTGGCAAACTGGCGGACTAGCTTGTCTTCTTCCTTGTCATCCATCATAACCTTGTTAGTTGAGGGCTTGTTTGTTTGGCTGTTTGTATTTTAGAGTTTCCAGGGTTGATGTCAACCTCCCTCACTGTCCTGGCTCCTGGCCCAGAATTTAACAGGGGCTGAATTCGGGTGGTGTGAAATACCCGTCTTGGCCAAATACTGCCTTCCCAATACCTTTCCTCCAGGTGTGATATTTATTCTGCTCCAACCTGACTCTGAATTACAAAGCTGATAGATGAAATCCTAAAATTGGAGTTCCTCAGCATTCCTGAGTTAAGTGAACACATTTGAGAGCTAGTTTGGTGTCATGATTAAGGTACTGGCCCAGAAAGCTTGAGTCTGTGTGTTTCAGGCCTTCCTTAGACATGAAGTTAACTAGGTGACTGAGCCAGTCACCCACTCTCTCTCTCATCTCAACCTACTTCACAAGGTTGTTGTGGGAAAAATAAACAAAAGTAGTAGGTATGATTATTGACTTGAGTTGACAAATTATATATTTTTAACAGACAGATAAGACATCTGAAAGAAAGATATCATGAAAGATATCTCTCTTTCATGTGAGACACCTTTGAAGACAAAACAAGTAGCAAGACCAGAGGGCCTTTTGGATGCTAGCAGGAGAGCTTTTCATGACACATAACTATGAATACAAATATCTATTCAAACAGCTCCAGATTATTCCCACAGTCCTTTTGTGACTGCAGTTTATCCATGTAAACTCTGCTCATGTATTTTTTTTTTCAGGTGATGGGTTTGTTTTTATTGGATTTATACTGGCTGGTGATATTGAGTAGCTTTGTGATGCTTTGGGTCTTGAAGAAGAGAATATAAATATAGAGATAATAACATTAAATGGGATGAAATATGAAATGTCTGGAGAGTGAGTGGTTCATTGCAGTTTCACTAAATTTGATTTCTTTTAGGAGATGATACTATTCAGTTTATCTTTTGATAAATATATGATAGGGCTTTAAAGGACTGCTGTCACGGCCAAACATGAAATCTATAATCCAGATTCTTCTTAGACATGCACAGAAAGTACACAAACAGAAGGCTACCCATTTTGGTAACAGTTTGAGAATGAAAGTGGATTGTTTAGGACTATAGCTATGACAAGTCTTTGCTCATGTTTTTTTCTCCTACAAAAACAAGGTTTCTATTCCTTATCTTTATTTTTAGAGACTTTCCTAAGATTTGTTTTCTTGATGTTCTTGATTTTTTTTCTCATACTAGTGTTTTTGAGCTCTGTAATGATTATCACTTGAGCTATAGAAAGAGTTAAAGCAGCCTGTCTCACAAGAAATAATTTTATCTATTCAGGCTGAAGTCTGATATTCAAACTAGTAAGGTCTCTCAGTATATGCTATTGTTGTTAGTCATGTCCAACCCATTGCGACCCCATGGACAATTTTCCTCCAAGCTTTCCTGTCCTCTACCATCCCCCGAAGTCCGTTTAAACTCACACAGACTGCTTCAGTGACTCCATCCAGCCACCTCATTCTCTGTCGTCCCCTTCTTCTTTTGCCCTCAGTCCTACAGCCTTAGGCTCTTCTCCAGTGAATCCTTCCTTCTCATAGGTGGCCAAAATATTTGAGTTTCATCTTCAGGATCTGGCCTTCTAAAGAGCAGTCAGGGTTGATCTATTCTAGGATTGACTGGGACTCGCAGGAATCTTCTCCAGCACCATAGTTCAAAGGCCTCAATTTTGGGCGCTCAGCCTTCCTTATAGTCTAACTTTTACAGCCATACATTGCAACTAGGAAAACCATAGTCTTGACTATACGCACTTTTGTTGGCAGGGTGATGTCTCTCCTTTTCAGTATGCTGTCTAGATTTGCCATAGCTTTCCCCCCCAGGAGCAAGGATCTTTTAATTTCTTGGCTGTAGTCCCCTACAGTGATCTTGGAGCCCAGAAAAATAAAATCTGTCATTACCTCCATTTCTTGCCCATCTATTTGCCAGGAATTGAGAGGGCCAGATGCCATGATCTTAGTTTTCTTAATGTTGAGTTTCAAGCCAACTTTTGCACTCTCCTCCTTCACCTGCATCAAGATACTCTTTCTGCCATTAGAGTGGTATCATCTGCATATCTGAGGTTGTTGATATTTCTCCCGGTACCTGGAGTAGGTACCCTTAACTTCACTGGAATGGTCATAGGGCCCTTGTTTGGACTTACCAATGAGTCGTCTTCCGATTCAAATTCACTCTCTTCAGAAGAGGTTGGAGTTCCCAGCTCCTCTCCTTTCAGAGGGGCGGCCTCTACAACCTCATCCACTTTAAGCACCATTTCGTGAGGCTTCACTAGGATTTTTTCAGGTCTTTTTCCTCCTCCTGGCGCCCCCTTTGGTTCCAACTTGGCATGGCAATCTGCAGCCCAGTGACCTTCCTTCCCATATCGGAAGCAAGCAGTAGTCTTGGGTCTCGCCACCACCCCTCCCTTTCGGGGTTTTAAGGCTTCTTGAGGACGGGTGGGGGAGGACTTGCTCCAACCAGAACCCCCCCGGTGTCTGTTTCAGATTAGATCAATGTCCACCTCTGCTGCCAGCACATACCACATCTGCAGCTCATTGGGGTCTCTTCTGGCAATGCAACTTTGGTATACATCTTCATTTAACCCATCTTTGAATGCTTCTATCAGGGCTCCCTGGGACCAGCCTTGACTATGACATGCCAGCTCTCTAACTTCCTGGGTGTAGTCAGCCACTGATCTCTGCCCCTGATTTATGGTCTTCACCCTAATTCTGGCCTTACGTTCAGCAAGTGGGTCTTCAAACCTGGCCTGCAGTGCAGTCATGAACAGGTCATAATTCATCAGCTGAGGAGCATTATCATTATGCAAAGTCACCATCCATTGCTGCAAATGGATGGTGACTTTGCATAATGATAATGCTCCAGAGCCCTGGTAACACATCTAACTTTGGCTGCTTCTGAGGAAAAATCCCCTCTGTATTCCTCCATATGGCTCCAGACTTGTGCCAGGAAAAATCCTAAATCCTTGGGATCCCCCCCATATTTTACTTCCAATGGAGGCACCTTTGGAGTTCTCCGTCTTCTGGCAATTACTCCTCCCGCTGGGGGCCCCTGGGCTGCTGCTGCCTGTTGCTCTAGCCCGGGTTGATTTATGGTGGTGGCTGCTCTGCTTCTAGCTGGGGCTGCCTCCCCCTCCTCTCCCTCATACCTTTGTTCAGTTTGAGGATCTCTGATAACTTCATTTAGAAGATGCCTGGCTTGAGTTAGTAAAAAATTCTTCCTTTCCTTCTCCTGCCATGGCTCCTCTCTTCCACGCCGATGGGTAGTGGTCACTCCTGGAGGAGACTTTTCCTCAGGATCCTTCCAGCTGACTCCCAGGTCTTCTTGGTCGCTGGCTGGACTTGACATGATGTTCAGACCCCCTCAGAAGAAATTGAATTATCTCTCCGGGTGGGCTGGTAGGGTGAGATTCAGAATAATGTCAACTGGTGCTCCATTCAAAATCCAAGAAAGAAATACTTAGACTCTTTTAATTAGAAAAAAGATATCTTTTACTGGAAGTCAAGTTGTAGCAACAAAAGAATTCTGAATCTGAGAAAATAGGCGCGTAAATCACATATACAAAGCAATGGCAACGTTCCCACCCCCAATAGTTCAAATGGTTCTTCCAATTAAAAGTTGTGAATATCATCATGTGGACATCCCCAGGTGGTGATGAGGCTTCGGTCCGTTGACCTTGGCATACTTTGATAAAGATTTGCAGCTGCACATAGCATAAAAGAGAAAGCTAAGCAAGGAATAGAAACCTAAGCAAGAATGTATTCCCCCCTCCCAGTTTATACAGTTCTGTTTGTAACACCTCCAGCTCACTTCCCCCCTCCTCCCCCCATTACTATGACAGCCGAAAGATACAAAGCAAAGGGAGAGAATCTTGAAGGCTGACACCCAGCAATCTTAATTCCAACTTGTGATTCATCTAGCCCCACCTTTGTCATGTGTCCGCATATAAATTAAATAGGCAGGGTGACAGTATTCAGCCTTGTCAAATGCCTTTCTCAATTAGTCAGTGGGTCCATGTTGTTCTGATCAAGGCTTCCTGAGACGGTAACAATCACATGTGTTGGATGTAGATCCCTCGTCTGAGCCTTCCCCAAACTCTAGGATTGGCCCATGTTCCTCCCCACTGTCTGATTCTGCTGCCAGCTCTGCAGGCCACCAGCCTACCACAACACTATCCCTCACTACAGGGTCATTCTCCGGGGTTGAGTGATCCAGATGCGGGCACGAGGGGAACTGGTCATGGAATGCTTTCACCAAAGCAGGTACATGCATGGAAGTTGCATTCTCCCAAGTGAAATCCTCTGGTCTATAACCCTTCCACTCAATTAGACACTGGAACCATACTTTCAGCCAGTGGGAGTCCTGAATGCTGGCAACCTCATATTCATGTGGTCCATCTCTGTTACATGGTGCTGTCTGGGGATGGATAGGTTGGCAGAGTGGACAGGCTGGCCATTCAGGAACAAGGAGGGATCTTTGGAAGACCAGATGGATACGTGTTGTGACTCGGAGGTTTGAACCTGCTCTGTCAGAAGACATAGGCTCGAGCGATGAGGAAGATCTGGCATTAAGGTTTGAGCCTGCCTTGTTGAGTGACATAGACGGGAGTCAGGAGGAGGAGGAGGACTTGGCTCTAAGATTTGAGCCTGCTTTGTTGGAAGTTTTGGAGCCATCTTCCTCTCCAGATACTTCCTCCCTGATTGTGCCTCAGATGTCAGGAGAGCGTGCAGATAATCAGGAGAGCGTGCCGGAGTCATTAGCTGAAGATCAAGCTGAGAAATGCTGGTCTGACGCAAGGCAAAGACGCAGGCAGAAACGTGACTTACAACGTAAAAAGAAAAGAGACTGACATGCCCTCAGGGAATATAAGGAGGCGTGTTAGCTCTGAATCCCTGTCCGGGTCAAATTGTCTTTTAGAGTTAGCAGTTCGGATGAATTATTCTGTGTGACGGACACTTCTGATTTATTGCTTTGCTCGTTATCGGACTTGGTAGGCAGCTTCTGGGAAAACTGCCAAGGACGAATTCAGCCAAGAGAAGTTAACTCTGTCATTTCTGTTTCTGTCTGTTTGAGTATTTTCCTTTGGAAGTTTGGACTCTCACCTTATGGCTATAGGTAGGACAGAACATTTTTGACCCGAACCTTTACACCATCTTCTGACCAAGATGGATAACCAACAGTAGCAACAGCAGATTAATCAACTTCTGCATGATAGCCAGGTTTTGCAGCAACAAGTCCCCCAACTGGTTAACCAACTTACGTTGCTGCAAGCTCCTGCTGCTGCACCTCCTCCCCCTTCACGTAAGAAATGCCCGGTAGCTGTGCCGGATAAATTCTCTGGACAGCCTGAAATGTTCCTGGTTTTTATGGGGCAATGTCAATTATTTATGTCTCTGCAGCCAGAAGATTTCCCTGATGACCGGGCTTGGGTGGGGTTTGTTATCAGTCTTTTGTCGGGTTCGGCTGCTAGGTGGGCCACTCCTCTATTGGTGCAAAATAGTCCTTTACTAACTGACTATCAGGGCTTTTGGCACCATCTATGCTCGATGTATGAGGACCCCATAAAAGCTCAGACCGCTGCCAGATGTTTAAAGGAACTTTGCCAGGGGAAACGCCCCTTGCAGGAGTTCATTTCAGAGTTTTGTCTGCTTTGTATGGATTCTGCATGGGCAGAGGATATACGAGTTGGTGCACGTGGAGCCGGCCCTGACCCTTGATGCTCTGGTAGTGCAATGTTTGCGCATTGACACCCGGCTTCAAGGGTGTAAGACTAGACACCCAGTTCCGGAACAGCCGTCCACCTCAAGGCCACAGCATCTTGTACAACCAGCACCCCAGGTCTCTCACAGTGCCATGGCCAGGGCCAAGGAGCCGATGGAGTTGGATGCGGTCCGACCTCGTTTGACGGCCCAAGAATGTACCCAGAGACTTCAAGGAGGCCTATGCCTGTATTGTGGGGAGCCTGGACATTTTGCGAATTCCTGCCCAGGTAAACGATGGGGGGCATGCAAACCAGTGCCTGAATCTAACCGTGTAAAGTCAGGAAATGGGGCAGGCCTGGCCTCGGGGAAACCCTAGGTCGGGCATGTATTAGTCAACTGCCCAAAGTGGCGGAGGTGAACTCTGGTCCCCCTCGACATTTACCCCCTTTCTTTACCACCTTTCTTGCAGTCCCGGTCGGAGGGGATTCCTGCAGTTGCGTTGGTGGATTCGGGAGCTACTACCAGTTTCATGGACCAGGCCTTCACAACTCATTTTGACGTCCCTTTGGTTGCGGTGGAGCTTCCAATCAAGGTAGAAACGATTGATGGGTGGGAGCTTCGGGCTGGGCCCATTCGTTTCGCCACGCAGCCATTGTGCCTGGCTATTGGGGACCATGAGGAGGCGATTAGTTTTTACATCACTGCGGACCTCCATCTCCCTTTGGTCCTTGGTATGGCCTGGCTACGGTTACAGGATCCTCTGGTGGCTTGGGTGCAGAACGCCATTTCCTTCCCGAGCCTCCAGTGTGTGGATCATCTTAGACATGCCTGTGCTGGCCAGGACATCGCTGCCCCCGCCGTCTCGGTACCTCCTGAACTATCTGACTTCTCCTATGTTTTTAGCAAGAAGGAGGCGGATTGGTTACCCCCGATCTGGAACACTTGACCACTGCTAGGAAGTTGAACCAACGACAGATCCGGTGGTCGTTGTTCTTTGCCAGGTTCAATTTTTCAGTCACTTACATTCCCAGTGGTCAAAATCAGAGAGCGGATGCCCTGTCCTGTAAACCTGAGTATCTTTGTCCCGAGGACCCTCTTCCTCCACGTACAGTGCTGCCACTGGAATCTTTGGCCGTTATCCAGGAACTGGTGGATTTGAGGGCTCGGGTACGAGAGGCGCAGCGCTTAGACACTTGGTCGCAGCAGAGAATGGGAGAAATTAACCTGACTCCACATGGACTCTGGAGGAGGGCTTACTAGACATCGGGGCCGATTATATGTGCCCACCAGGACACTTAGAGCCTCATCATGACTCAATGTCATGACAACCCAGCTGCTAGCCATTTGGGGTTCTTTAAAACCCTTTATCTAGTTACACGGACTTTTTGGTGGCCTCGAGTCCGGCATGACGTCTTCGCCTACGTCGCCTCTTGTGTACCGTGCCGGCAAGCGAAAGCCGCATTGGGTGCACCTCCTGGTCTCCTTCAACCACTGCCGACTCCGGACCAACCATGGGGGGCAATCTCCATGGACTTTTTAACACACTTGCCCTCTTCATCGGGTTATACGATGGTACTCATAGTGGTTGATATGCTAACCAAGATGGCCCATTTTATCCCCTGTCGGAAGTTACCATCAGCTCGTACTACCATCCAGTTATTTCTGCAACATGTATTCCGTTTGCATGGCCTACCGGATAAGGTCATTTCGGATCACGGTGTCCAGTTTACCGCTCAATTCTGGAAGAGTCTCATGACTGCACTACGGGTGCAGGTGTGTTTGGCGTCGGCGCACCATCCAGAAACCGATGGCGGGACTGAGAAAGTAATTGGCATCCTCGCCCAATATCTAAGATGTTTTGTCAACCTTCGACAGAACGATTAGGTGACCTACCTCCCTTTGGCGGAGTTTGCCTTTAACAATTCCCAGCACACCTCCACTCACATGACGCCTTTTTATGCAAATATGGGCTACCATCCGAGGTTTTTCCCATTGTCGATCTTGGATTCCCCAGTTCCAGAAACACGAGACTTTTTATCTGAACTACATTCGGTGCACCAATTGATTTCACAACAATTGGAATGAGCTAAGGCGGACTACAAAAGATTCGCGGATCGTTCGTGTCGGGTGATGCCTCCGCTGGTTGTGGGAGACAGGGTGTGATTGTCCACAAAGCATCTCCGAGTTGATTGTCCAATTAAAAAGTTGGACCATCATTTCATCGGTCCCTTCCCTATCGAGGCGGTCATCAATCCCATTGCATATCGGCTCACCCTACCACGCTCCATGCGCATTCATCCTGTCTTCCCTTCTGGTTCCTGACACCCCATCGTGTACTGTCCGTTCTCCCACTGGTATGATTTCTCCATCTGTATCCAGCGATGATGCTGATGCTGACAACATGGTAGTCAGCATTCAGGATTCTCGCTGGCTGAAAGGACGATTTCAGTAGCTAGAGAGGCTAGAGGATGGATCAGAGGTTCTTTCCTGGGTGGATGCTTCCACGGTTCATGCCCCGGACCTTATCCAGAGATTCCATGAACGGTTTCCATTAAAACTGCATCCAATCGTCAGACTCGGGGAAGGGACCTGCGGTGAGGGATAGTGTTGTGACTCGGAGGTTTGAACCTGCTCTGTCAGAAGACATAGGCTCGAGTGATGAGGAAGATCTGGCATTAAGGTTTGAGCCTGCCTTGTTGAGTGACATAAATGGGAGTCAGGAGGAGGAGGAGGACTTGGCTCTAAGATTTGAGCCTGCTTTGTTGGAAGTTTTGGAGCCGTCATTAGCTGAAGATCAAGCCGAGAAATGGACTCTCACCTTGTGGCTATGGGTGGGACAGAACAGACACGCATTGAATGTGGCAATATCAGGCAGTAGATGACTGGGTTAATAACCGCCTGAACAGGGAGTGGGCCAAGGTACCGGTGGTCTAGCTTCCTGACTGGCTGGTCTGATGGAAGGTACCTGGTGAGCAACCATACCTAATCCCCTAAGGCCAATGGCCAAAAGTGGTCCACTATTCTTTTACTCTTTGGCTTTCAGATACATCGCACCAATTGATGGATGGCCTGCAACGGATAGTCATTAGCCACCAGAACTGGAGAGTCGAGTTGCGTGAGGGGAAAAGAACCAAGGATGATAACCCACATTAGCCAATAAAGTGGTTGTTTGCATGGAGGTGTGCTGTGAATTGTTGAACGTGAACTCTACTACTGCCAAATAATCCAACCAATTGTCTTGTTGCTAGTTCACAAAGCAGCGTAGGTATTGCTCCAGGATCCCAATGGCTTTTTCAGTTCCACTGTCAGTTTCTGGATCATGTGCTGATGACAGGCAAATTTTCACATCCAAGGCCAGCATCAGCCCTTTCCAGAATTGGGCTGTAAATTGTGCCCCTCTGTCTGAAATGACCCAATCAGGTAGGCTGTGTAGCCAGAAGACATGTTGGATAAACATGTGGGTGGTGGCATGAGCCATTGGTAAGCCACCTGTTGAGTAAGCCAAGCATTCTCCACAAGAAGCTGCTCCATCCTTATTTAAAGGTTTGTTTGTTTGGGCAGGAAGCAAACTGTTCCAACCAATGGTTCTGAGACAGTAACAATCACACGTTTTTCCCCAAAACATTTGTTTTTATTTCAATGACTCTGAATTATGTGCATTCACAGCCCGTAATGAGTCCCAGACAGTTTATGAATACTTCAACAGAAGTCTGCCATGTGTTTCAGGATGAGGCTGATAAGCACCCACCTTTATCTCTCTTGAAATGCTGCCAATGACTAAATTGCCAATTAGCTGTACAAGGCCAAACAGAACACAAAGTCAACCCAGAGCTTCAGTATTTAAAGCAACCAGAACAAACAAAGTTACTTCCTGCAAAGGCTCCTCCTTTATGTCTTATGGGAAGGGTCAATCATCTCCTTACTCCAGAGTTGCCCCTTTTGTTTTAATTGTTCTTGCCTTCTGACAGCTCTACGCAAGCACGCACTGGGAACAGGCTCCCCCTGTTCCTCTGCCTCTCTGATTTCAGATTCTGGAGGCTCTGGAACGGGCACATAGCTCTCAGATGGTCCTGGCCCCATCTCTGTGTTGGATGTAGATCCCTCGTTTGAGCTGTCCTCAGACTCCAGGACTGGCCCATGTTCCTTCCCACTGTCCGACTCTGCTGCCAGCTTTGCAGGCTGCTGGCTTACCACAACACGTGTCCAGTTCTCACTGTTGCTTCTTGACCCGCCTATAGGTTTCTCAAGAGACAAATAGGATGGTCTGGTACTCCCATCACTTTTAAGAACTAGCCACAATTTGTTGTGATCCACACAAAGGCTTTAGCATAGTCAATGAAGCAGAAGTTGATGTTTTTCTGGAACTCCCTAGCTTTCTCCATGATCCAGCATATGTTGACAATTTGATCTCTAGCTCTTCTGCCTCTTCAAAATCCTGCCTGTTCTTCTGGTAGTTCTCGATCCACATATTGCTGGAGCCTAGCTTGTAGGATTTTGAGCATAACTTTGCTAGTATGTGAAATGAGTGCAATGGTGCAGTAGTTTTAACACTCTTTGGCATTGCCCTGCTTTGGAATTGGAATGTAAACTGACTTTTTCCAATCCTGTGGCCACTGTTGAGTTTTCCAAATTTGCTGGCAAATTGAGTGTAGCACTTTTACTGCATCGTCATATAAGATTTTGAATAGTTCAATTGGAATACTGTCACCTCCACTAACTTTGTTATTTCTCAGTCTTCCTAAGGCCCATAAAGGTTTCTTTACTTGACCTCTCCAAACTCCTAGGTAAGATGGTCTCATGCATATCCATTGTTCCCTGGGCCCGTTTACACAGCAGATCCCTGCAGTGGTTCCTGCTCCTATTCCAAAGATCCGGAAGAAGCAACTCGAGATCCAGGGTCAAGGTACCTCCACAGGTCCTCACCTCCCTCCTCTGGTGGATCAACCCCTCCATCAACAAGGGCCAGCTCTTCAAGGAGCCCCAGAGTCTTACCCTTACCACAGACGCCAGCTTATCCGGATGGGGCGCTCACACCAACTCGCTCACAGCTCAAGGCAGATGGTCAAGGACAGAACAAGGTCACAACATCAACTGGCTGGAACTTACGCTGTCCATCTGGCCCTGCGAAGCTTCCTCCCTCAGGTGCGCGGATGACATGTCCTCATCCTCATGGACAACGTCACAGCCAAAGCGCACATCAACAGGCAAGGGGGTACCCAGTCCATTCAATTGATGAGGGAGGCCAAGCGCCTCTGCCGTTGGGCAGAGTCCAACCTCCTCTTGCTGAGGGCAGATCATATCTCCGGAGTTTCCAACATCCAGGCGGACTGACTGAGCAGGGCCATGGTGGACCAGTCAGAATGGCGCCTCCACCCATCCCTGTTCAGGGAGGCGTCCAGGATCTTCGGCCCACCGGTGGTGGACCTTTTTGCTTCCCCGGCCAACACACAACTTCCCAGGTTTTTCTCGAGATACCCGTCCCACGGGTCAGAGAACCACAATGCACTACGCTGCCCCTGGCCTCCGGGGCTCCTGTACGCCTTCCCCCCCCAGCCCTAGTGCCCCGGGTGATCCGGAAGCTGATCCTCGAGAAGGCGGATCTGCTGCTGGTGGCCCCCTATTGGCCCAGGCGCCCCTGGTTTGCGGACCTCCGCAACCTATCAGTAGCGCCCCCCTGGAGAATCCCCCTGGACAGAATTTCCCTCTCCCAGGGGCCCCTGATGCACCCGGACCCTCAATGGCTCCAGTTAGCCGTCTGGTGGTTGAATGGAGCCATTTAAGAAAAGAGAAATTCTCCAGTCAGGTAATTGACACCATCCTGGCCGCCAGGCGTCCCTCAACCACACAGATTTATGGTGCCACTTGGAATGGCTTCTGCAGGTGGTGTCGTAAGTCCCAAATCAACCCCCTCTATCCCTCTATTGCCCAGGTTCTGGAATTCCTCCAAGAGAGCCTGCTCAAGGGGCTTTCCCCTAACACCCTGAGGCGACAAGTCGCAGCCCTGGCAACTGTTGTCTCCTGTGACAGTTTTGGTTCCCTCTCCCATCACCCTAGGGTCAGGGCCTTTCTCAGAGGTGCCACCAGCCTGTGCCCCCCAACTGTTCACAGATACCCTACCTGGGACCTCAATAAGGTCCTTGTTTCGCTCACAAAGCACCCGTTTGAGCCTCTTAGGGAGTCTTCCCTTAAATTCTTAACATTTAAGGTAGTTTTTCTGGTGGCCATTACATCAGCACGGCGAGTTTCAGAAATCACAGCCTTATCAGTTAGAAAGGACCTCTGTGTGTTCCATACCGACCGGGTGGTTCTTCGTCCCGACCCCACCTTCCTCCCTAAGGTCAACTCAACCTTCCACAGGTCGCAGGAACTGGTCTTACCAAACTTTTGCCCTAGACCCACGAGGGACAGGGAGATTATCTGGCACACTCTAGATGTGAGACGGGCCTTGCGCATCTACATCAAGCGTACCCAGCCCCTGAGAAGGTCGGAATCCCTTTTCCTTTCCTTTCAGCCCAGGCCCTTGGGGCTAAAGGTATCCCCCTCAACCATCAGCCGCTGGATTGTTCCACCCAAACCAGCGTAGAACAGAGCCGTTTAAGAGGAAGAGCCATCATCAAGAATCAAATGGCAAAATGTACCAGCCCAGCTGTGTCCTTTTATACTCATTGAGGCAACGTGCTAATTTACTGACTCGCTCTCCTCATTCGCTCCAGCTGATTTTGCCTTCTCAACCGTCTTCTGTTTTTTACATTTAACCACAAATTTTCCAAGTTCTCATCTCCACTAGAAGACTCTCTCAAAACTTCCCTGTCAGCCATTCCCAGCTGCCTAAGAATGTATGGTTGTAGGAAAAAGGATTTACCAGCAGATGTTGTAACATTAATTTCTTGAACACTCTGCCAAGCAGCTGTAGAACCTCCTATTCCTCACAATGAAGAAACTGATGTTTTTGGCCACTGTACTGGCCACTGTAAAGAGGAGAAGACAGTAACATTGGCTCCAGTATCCAATAACCCTTGAAATGGTTGTTTATTAAGGAAGAGCATTAACAAAGGACAAGAGGAGTTCAGCTGATGAAGTAAGCCTACAGATAAAGAAGTTGATCCAAATCCTGCATCCACATGATTACCTATACCAGGAGATGGAATTTCATATGGAAGAAGAAGCAATTGAGCAACAGAAGAATTACAAGGAAGAACTTGAGGAAGATTCACCCAAATCTGAATCTATTATCCCAGGCACAACAAAATAGCCCTTTTTGTGTGCAGAAGAATGAGGCAAAATTAAGCCAACTAATCCCGAAGGAAGAGGACCTTTAAATTGAGATGGAACTATTTTAACTTCCATGGGAAATTTAAACTCAATTTCCTCTTGAGTGATTAAATCAATCCCAGTGCTACCGGCTGTGGCTGGGGAGGAGTGAGAGAGATTGCTGGAGGAGTCAGAGTGATGGGAAAGGCACGCTTTGGATTCTGGATGGGTGACACACCCATTGGCAAGTTTCCCGACTGAAACCGACATTTATTGGCCCAATGAAATCCCTTTTTACAAATAGGGCACTTCTTAGAAGGACGATTCTGAGGCATAGAAGGTGTAGAACGACAGTCCTTCTGAAAGTGGCCAGGGTTCTTACACTTAAAACAGTTACTAATTGGTCACTGTCCTTTCTGAATAGCAGCTGCTAACATATGCATTTTATAAGTTTGTGATCCAATATCCTAGTAGACTCACAGCATATCTGCCAGAGTGTAATGAGCAGTAGCCTTTAACGGCTATAAAACTCTTTTACAATCTGCATTAGCATTTTCAATAGCTAACTGGCGAAGAAGTTCACCAGCAGCTTCCTGATGATCAAACTGCTGTCTAATTGCTTTGGACAGACGCTCAACAAAGTCAGCATAAGGCTCATTGGCATTCTGTCGAATGTTTGAAAAATTTGCTCTAGGTTCTCCAGCTTGGGGTACTTTAAGAAAAACATGAAAGGCACATTCAGAAACAATAGTTAACGTAGCTGGAGGAAGAACAACTTGAATAGGAATTGTACCAAATGGCCCAGAACCAAATAGCTGCTCAACTGTATATGCTCCTCCTCCTCCTAAAGCAGCAGCTTGAGCATGTCTCATATATTCACTCTCCCAAACCACATATTGCATGGATGTTAAAATCATGCAAAATATTTGCTTCCAATCTTCAGGGATCTTTGTATAACCATTTTTTATTCCTTCTACAAGTCCTCTTGTAAAATTACCACTAATCCCATAGTCTGTAACTGCCTTTTTAAACTCTCTTAAGATCTGATAAGGCAGACCCTCCCATTCTGCTACTTGCAATCCAAGCTGTGGCCCCTGACCAGGACGATATTGTACTGGACAGACAGTAATTCTGCAAGTTCTGTTCCTGAGACAGAGGCATCCCTTTTACAAGTCTCTACCATTTTCTGAAAAGAAGTCTGAACAATAGTCAGGAGACTTTTGCCCTGTATCTGCAGGAGCTGAGGGAATTGAAGACATATATTCAGGTGAAGAAGGGGGAAATGACAGCATTAGTATAACGTGAAGGTGGAGGTGTTAAAAGAGAAAGTTCATTGTGACCAAATGTTTCAATTGCATGCCTACATAAATGCCACACATGCAAAACTTCTATTTTTGCTTGAGGTTCAGTATGCAATGTTTTCCCAATACGTTCCCAATCAGTTAATTTTTTTTTGGTAAATTTTATTGCTTTTTAAAGACAAAACATAAACAAACAAAACATAAAAACATCAAACTTTCTTCCATAAGCATACAAGCAGTGTTTCGGTTGGTTTACAATTTTTTTTGTGCATCCATTTCATAGTCTTCAATTACAGTTACATTACATAATAGCTCATATTATCAATCAAAAATTGAATACCCTAGTATCATTATTAATCAATCATTTGACAATAATTTTATTCATTCATATTTTATGAGATAACTATAATTTACTTAGTTTATTTTATAACAATTCATATAATCCTCCCAAATCTATCCTAAAAACATTTTGAAGATATAATAAAAAAAGAAAATACATCCTTATATATTTATTATTTTCTAAAATTCTATATATTCCATTATTGTATTTTATTATCTAACCATTGATAGAAAAGGTCCCAAATTTTGTAAAATTGTTTATCCTCTTGTTCTCTAATTTCAAATGTTAATCTATTCATTTCAGCACATTCCAGTATTTTCTTAATGATTTCCTCCTGTGATGGTATTTTCTCATTTTTCAAATTTTTAGCAAATACAATCCTAGCTGCTGTTAATACATTTACAATCAGGTATTTCAAATCTTTGCTATATGTATCAGGTAAAATTCCCAATAAAAATATCTCTGGTTTCAAATCTATGTGTTTTTTTGTCATTTTTTCCAACCACATGTAGATTTTAGTCCAGTATTTTCTAGCATCCGCACAAATCCACTACATATGGTAATATGAGCCAGGTATCTGATGACATTTCCAACATTTTCCGGATTTATTCTTGAACATTCTTGCTATTATTGTCGGGGGGAAATGCCACCTGTAAAACATCTTATACAAATTTTCTTTATATGCTGTTGACATTGTCATTTTATAATTTTGAGACCACAATTTTTGCCATTTCTCTAAGTCAATCCCATATCCAAAATTCTTCCCCCAAGCAATCATAGTTTCTTTAACTTGTCCTTCTTCTAGTTTAATTTCTAATAAATATCCATACAGTTTTTTAATCACCTTTTCATCAGTACCTGTCAAAATCTTATCTAAGTCAGTCAATTTATCATAGAAACCTCCTGTTTAAAATCTTTATCATACTTTGAATGTATTTGCGCATATGAAAACCAATTCATCTTTATACCTTGTTCCTCTAGTTTTTGCATAGACTTAAGTTCACCCTTTTCATTCAATATTTCCCCATATCTAACTGTTTGTTCCTTTTTGTATATTATAGGATAGGAAAATGCTTCAATAGTCGATAACCAGACTGGAATTTTCAAATAACATTGTCTTTTAATCTTCCACCAATTTAACCACAGCGACTCCCATATATGATGTCTTCTAAAATACCCCTGTATTTTGGTTCCCTTATACCATAAAAAAGCGTGCCACCCCAACAACAGATCATGTCCTTCTAATGTCAACAATCTAGTATTTCTTAATATTATCCATTCCTTGACCCACATCAAGTTTGCAGCTTGGTAATACAACTCCCAAATAGGCAAACCAAATCCTCCTCTAATTCTAGCATCTTGCAAAAGTTTTAACTTTATTCTCGCTTTCTTACCTTGCCATATATATTTCAGCACAATTTTATTTAAGTCTTCAAAATAGTCTTTTCCAAGCCTAATTGGAATTGTTTGGAACAAATATAAAATTCTGGGTAATATATTCATCTTGATTGTTGAAATTCTCCCTATTAATGACAGTTGTAGATTTTCCCATTTTGCCAAGTCTAACGCTATCTGCTGTTTAAGTTTAATAGTTCTCTTTTAATGTACTACATCTGGCTGTCAGATATATCCCCAAATACTTGATCTTATTCATGGCTTGAATTTTCAATAGATCTGCCAATAGATCCTTTTGTCTTGATAGCATATTTTTTGTCAAAATCTTTGTCTTATCTTTATTTATTTTCAAACCAGCGACCTTGCCGTATGCCTCTATCTTTTCCAATAATTTTGGTGCTGTTTCTAAAGGGTCTTCTAGGATAAAAACCAAGTCATCCGCAAAGGCTTGCAATTTAAATTCTTCCTTTTTAATTTTCATTCCTTTTATACTCTTTTCATCTCTAATATTTCTGTTTAACACTTCCAAAGTTAACACAAACAGCAAAGGTGATAGTGGGAACCCTTGTCTTGTTCCTTTTCTTATATTAATAGAATCTGTCAATTCTCCCTCTATCATTACCTTTGCCGTTTGCTTGTAGTATATGGCTTCTATTGCTTGAATAAATTTTCTGGCAAAACCCATCTGTTCCAACAATAATAACATGAATCCAGTAGTAGTAACATAAATCTCCAGTTCACGTTATCAAATGCCTTTTGTGCATCTAGAAATATCAAAGCCATTTGTTTTTCAGGGTGTGCCTCATAGTATTCCAAGGTATCCAAAATTACTCTCATATTATCTTTAATTTGTCTCTTTCGCAGAAATCCATTTTGATCTGGATGAATAAAGTTATTTAGATATTTTTTAAGTCTTTCTGCCAAGATTGAAGCAAAGATTTTATAGTCTGTGTTTAGTAAAGAAATAGGTCTATAGTTCTTAATTTGCAGTGGATCAGCCTCTTATTTTGGAATAAGTGTAATATAAGCCTCTGACCATGTTTTAGGTATCATCTTCTTTGACATAGCTTCATTCATGACTCCTAGCAATGGAATGCTCAATGATTCTTGTAGTGTTTTGTAGAATTCTGCCGGAAGCCCGTCTGGACCTGGTGCTTTCCCATTATTTGTTTCTTAAGTGCTTCAGTTAATTCCATCATTGTTATTTTGCTTTCTAACATTTTTTCAGTCTCTTTAGATATCTTGGGTAGATTAGCATTCTGTAAATACTGCTTGACTCTTTCCTCATTGATATTCTCTTGCTTATATAATTTCCCATAAAAATCTCGAATAATTTCCTTCTTCTCTTTGTTGCCATGGCAAATTTGGCCTTGATCATCTATTAACTGCAATATTTTCCTTGATTCTTTCTCTTTTCTCAATTTATATGCTAACCATCTACCTGGTTCATTTGCATCTTCAAAATAGTTCTGTTTAGCACCTCTAATTTTCTGCGCTAATTCTTCTTTCTCTATTTGACCCATTTTGTGTTTAATTATATCCATTTTTAGCTTGATGTCCTTTTTCTGTGGTGTTTTCTGTAGCTCTTTTTCAAGTCTTTTATGCTCATCTTCTAGAACCTTAGTGGCTTGCCTTTTCCTAATATTCCTTTTCCTTATATAGTCTATTATCAAGCCTCTAGCATATGCCTTCATTGTATCCCATACATTCTGAATTGATGTCTCTTCTTTTTTATTTTCTCTGAAGAAAAAGGCCAGTTCTTTCTCCATCTGCTGTGTAAAGTCTTTTTCCTTTAAAATAGTATTATTTAACATCCATCTCGATCTTCTTTTTTGTCCTTTCCATTTAATTGTCATTGGATTATGGTCTGCCCAAGTACTTGTTTCAATATTTATTTCTTGAATATTAGATATTAATTCTGTTGACATCCATATCATATCTATTCTGGACCATGATAAATGTCTATTTGAATAAAAAATATATTGTTTAGCTTTAGCATTTCTTTCTCTCCATGTATCTTTTAAATTTAATTCATCAACCATTTTAAAAAAGGATTTTGGGAGAGTCTTTCTGTTTTGGTTTGTTGTTGCTGCTGTATAGTCCAGTTTATTGTCTACAATTCTATTAAAATCTCCCATCATAACTATATTGGTATAGTCCAGTTCAATTATTTTCATGTGTAATTTTTTATAAAATTCTTCTTGTTTATCATTCGGAGCATAAATTGCAATCAGGAGTGTTTTCATATTATTATCCATTATTTCCACCATCAATACTCTTCCATCTTCATCAGTATAAATCAATTTTGCTGGGGTGGTCTCTTTAATATATAAAACCACTCCTCTTTTCTTACATTGGGTCAAGGAAGTAAATATTTTCCCTAATTTTGGCTGTACCAACAGTTGTTCATGTTGTTTTTTAATATGTACTTGTAGACAAATTATATCAAATTTTAATTTCTCTAATTTGTAAAAGGTTTTCCTTTGAACAGCTGAGTTAAGTCCATTTATATTAATTGTAATCAATTTTTTCTCTTCCATGATTATATTTTATAGTTGGGTTTGGCAGCTCTCGTAGATCTTGGTTCACGTTGTTCTTTGGTTTCCACCTGTCCACCTACTGCGCCTTCTTTTCAGTCCCCATTTGGTCCTCTTGGAATTCAATTAGTGAGATCTCTTTTTCTGCCTCTTCCTCTTTCCTTCCAAAAAATCCTGTGTAAAATAATTCTGCTTTCTCAATTGAATCAATTCTGTGTCTCTGTTCTTGCCATGTGAACATTAAACCTGGAATCAGCCATCTATAATTCACCTCTTTTTTCAATAGCATTTTAGTCAGGAATCGATATTCTCTTCTCATCTCTCTCACTCTTCTGGGTATTTGTTTTAAGACCACAATCTCCTTGCCTTTGTATTTCAATGTTTTCTCTCTTGCCACTTGCAATATTTGTGTTTTAATGGCTTTTATTGTAAATCTAATATGAACTTCTCTTGGTAGGTTATTTCTCATCGCATATCTTGTAAAAACTCGGTATACCTCATCTACTCCATCCATCATCTTCTCTTCAGTTATTTCCAAAGCTTCAGCCAATATTTCTATCATTATCTCAGCTAAATTTTGTCCTTTTTCTTCCTCTGTGTTTAGAAATCTGAGATAAAATTCTGATCTGTCCTTTTTCCATTTCAGCATCCCACTTTTATCTTGTTCAACCACCGTTAATCTACTATCAATGTCTTCCAATCTTCTTGTCTCTTTGTTTATCTTCTTCTTCAATTTTTTGGAATCTCTCATCATACTTCAACATTATTTGTTGAATGTTCTCCACTTTTTCGTCAGTTTTCTCTGTTCTTTGTTCGATGTTCTCTATTCTTTTTTCAATAGTCTCTGATCTTGTTTTAAGATCTTGGATTCCTTGCATGATCATGTGCAGGGTCACTTTTTCTTGTTCTTTATCTTGCTTTAATATTGAACGTTGTCTTCCAGATGGTGGGGAGGCAGAAGTAGAAGTTGAGGAACCAGGCGCTATAACTTTCCTACTCATTTTAAACGATTCAAAATCTTCAGGTTCTTCTAAACCTTAATCCAATTATGAAGTAGCCAATTATAATGCAAGGTAAAAAATAAAAATGGTAGAGAGAAAAAAAACCCAATAATAATAAAAAAAGGGTACACCAAATTTCTTTGGGTTCTTCTAAACCTTAATCCAATCAATGGCTAAGTAAAGATAGGAGAAAAAAAGGGGAAAAAAGACTTAAAAAGAACAAAAAAAAAAGGAGAAAAATTCTTCAGGTTCTTCAACACCTTAATCCAATTGAAATATCTCAAATAATAAAAAAGTGCATAAAAATGAACCAAAAGGGTAGATGGAGAAACAAAAAATGCCAGAAAAAAAAGGAGAAAAGATTTTTAAGGCTTTCCCTTTAAAATAAAAAGCAAATGTGGAAATATTACAAAAATAAAGGTTTCTTTTTTAAACTGCAGTAAAGCTGGTAAGGAGGGGTAGCACAGCTTAAAAAAAAATAAGAAAAACACACTGCACTTTATTTAATTGTCCAAGGCTCTTATTATCTCTTCTCCAAAAACTTGTCAGCTTTTCTTTTCATAAGCTTCAAGACCAGGCTCTAATTGTTGATAGAAATCCAGAAGAACACCTGCAATAATACTCTCCCATGCTCTTCCCCCTATCTTATCACATAGCAATTTCCTTGAAAAGGCGACTCAGATCTTTCTTTCTCAGCTTTCTCAGTTTCGTCTAAAACATTTTCAAGCCTCTAGTTGGCAGTGTTACAAAGTTTCTTTACTCTCACTTTCCCCCTCCTTTCCCAAGCAAAATGTAATAAAGATTTTTTTTAAAAGGAAAAAACATATATAAATATAAAAGAAAAATTACTAAAGGGAGGCTCTAGCCTGAAATATTACAAAATCAAAAAGGAGAAGAAAAGATAGATATAAATAAAAAAAAACCAGTCCAGTTAGCAAATACAAAATCGCATATAGAAGTCCAGCAATAAGAAAAAAAAGCAAAACCTTACTTTGACACTTCCATTTAAAATCGCCGCTTGATCATTTCTGTCAAAACTTTTACAGATTCTTTCGTTTCCTTAGGGTGTCCTTTTAAAATTTAGAATAAAAAAAAAGTTCTCACCAAACCGGCACACTTTCTCTTTTTGCTCTCTTCCGTTTTGGAGCTGTCCCAACTTCAGCAGCTTTAATGGCTGCCGCTTTGCCTCTGGCAAGAAGAGCTTCTCCTGGATCTACCAGGGACTTTGTGGTATCCCTGGGATCTACAGGATGCCCTCTTCACTATCGCCATCTCTTCGGGATGATTTAGATCCGTTTGGACCATCCAGGGGAAAAGATATTGGCTGCGATCTCAGACCTCTGAAATCGCATGCCGTATCGTCGCGATGCCAGCTCCACCCTGTTCCCAATCAGTTAATTTTAAAGACCCCTTTTCTGGGTACCAAAGGCACTGAGCTGCAATCTCCTGGACCAGCCTTAAGAGATTAGTAGAGATCAGTATTATTTTTCTTCAACAAATAGCCTAATTCATCTACATGCTTCCTTTGTTCCTCAGAAAGCGAAGACCCCATACTTACAGAAACCAAAAGGTTGAAGAAACCACAAAGGATTGAAGGTGCACCAAATCCTTGCCAGACGAAGTAAGAGGGTCCCTGTTCAGGCGCCACTTGTTGTAATGACAAGGCAGTCGAGTTGTTTGATAATGAACAACTGAATTATGATGATGATCTTTATTGTCTACTTCCCCTCTCTAATCCTCCTTTATCCATAGATTAGTGACTTTGTTTGCCTGAGTTGTATTTGCTTGGAAACATTCTTTATCTGAGGTTTGCCATCCGAGATTGGAACATTCCTGCAATTACAACTCTACAATCTGCTACTCTTGTTCCCTTGTGAATGTAAGATGAGCCATCTGTGAAAAGCTCCATGTTTGGGTTAATGAGTGGTGTGTCAGTAAGACCAGATCATAGTAATGTCACTTCGTGGACTAGGTGGAGACAGTCATGAAGACCTTCTTCCACCTGTACTGTTGGTAAGAGGGTGGTTGGATTTAGAGTAGTACATCTTTCAAAGGTTATGTGGTCTGAGATAAATAATTCATCCTCATACTGAGCCAAGCATTGTTGCGGGTCTGCGATTTAAGGAGGATCGCAAAAACCTCATGGAGGATTTTTAATGTGAATGGATGACCCAGGACCAGATCCTTTGATCTTTTCACTATTTCTACCATGACTGCTACCACTCTTAAGCAGGGTACAGATCCTTGAGCCACTGGGTGACAGAGGTGACAGAGTAATAGGCTACTGGATGATGTGTGGGTCCAAGCCTTTGGGTTAGAACCCCTGAGGCAATGCCTCATTGTTTGTGAATGAAGAGTGTGAAGTGTTTCTTGTAGTTGGGGAGACCCAGAGCCTTTTTTGATTGAAGTGTGTAATCCAAGGATTTGGACCAGTTCATGGGATCAGGCATCATTTTTGTTGTGAGCTGGATAAGGGGCTAATTCCCCAAAGGAGGGGATCCATAGGCGGCAAAAACTTAGCACACCTAGTAGGGCTTGCACTAGGCATTTCATGAGAGGCGACTTCATGCCTAATATGGTTTGTACACGGCTCAGAGCGAGTTACCTAATACCTGAAGCAATGATATAACCTAAGTAGGTGACTTCTCATTGTAGGTATTGCAGCTTTAAGGAGGAGGCTTTATGTCTCCACTCTTGCTAATGCTCTTAGTAAATGTAAGATGTCAGTTTTGTAGGCAAGTTCAGGGTCAGAAGCTAATAGGAGATCGTCAACATACTGAATTAATGTTGACCCTCCTAGAAGAAAGATAGTGGAGAGGTCTGCTTTAAGTATTTGTGAGAATAGGGTTGGGGACTCTGTATAACCTTGTGGCAAGTGGGTACAGGTATACTGCTGATCTTCCCAGGTGAAAGCAAAGACATATAGGGAGGAGAGATCAATGGGAATGCTGAAAAAAGCTGAGCATAGGTTAATGACTGAAAAATGGGTGGCAAAGGCTGGAACCTCAGTGCTTATAGTGGCTGGATTGGGAATGACAGGAGCTCTGGGGACTACGTGATCATTAATGAGGCGTAGATCTTGGACGAATCTGAAGACGGGGTTTCCTTTACTATCTGTCTTTGATTTCTTCACTGGAAAATAGGTGTGCTGCAAGAGGAGGTACACTTCCTAATTACTCCATGCAATGAGTATGCCGCTATCAATTTCCTAATGGGTCTGACAGCCTCAGCTGGGATTTTGTATTGGGGAATGTGCAGGGGGGGGGCATCTTTAACTTGGATATTTACTGGCCTTTAAGAAACCGAACTTCAGTGTTATCCCATCTCCATAGGGAGGATGGTAAGGAGCATAGATCATCATGTAATTGCTCCTTGCTTAATACAGCCAGCTGCAAGCGTTTAGTTGGAATGTGTAGGGTCAGTCATGTTTGGCTGTAAGTAATGGTAGCTCCCAATTTGCAGAGTAAGTTTCTGCCCAGAAGGGACAAGGGAGATTGTAGGCACACTGTGAAAACATGGGTGAGTGAGAAGGGACCTAATTCTACCTGGATATCCTTTGGGAATTCTATGGGAATAATTTTTCCTCCCTCTCCCATTATGTTGTCCGTGGTTCTGGGTAATGCTCCCTTAAAGGAGGTTGTTGTGATGAGAGAAGAGGTGGCTTCCATGTCTATCAAGCAGCTGCAGGTTCTCCTCCTATGGAAATATCAATCATAGGTTCTCCTTCTGTGTCTGAACTTAAGGGAATGCTGAGGCTGATGAAGGTGGCTTTGAATTCAGTTTGTCCTTCATCTAGTCACATAGCCTGTGGGTTTTCAATGTCCAACCCCTTTTGGTGGGGTCCAGAATTCCACCTGTCTTGGTATCAGGGTGGGGTATCCCTAGGGAAAGGGGCAGTGGTGGTTTTTCCTAATATTGTTGGCATGGATTGTCGTCAGGATATTCAAATCTCTTATGGACCTCCCTCCCATGCAATGTAGGTATCTCATGCTGGCTGTTTTTCCATTTTTGTACCGCCCATATCTAGATTCATTCTGGTGAAAGTGGCAATTTAATTGTCTAGGGTTCCTATGTAGGGCAGCAAAGACTTGGAGCTCCTCTTTCCTTTCCATTCTCCTTCCCCTTTCGCTGTCTTCTTTCTTTCTTTCATTCTCTTCTTCCTTCAGCTTTTCCCTCTGATCATAGATGTAATTGGTCTGCACTGCTATTTCTAATGACGACCAATTTGAGTTGGAAATGACTGTGAATGTCACTGGATGACTGGTTAATGAACGCAGAGGTTAAAATTCTCTGGTCTTTAGGGCAGCTGAGATCCAGATGGGCATAATCTACCCTACCTCTGTGAGGCAGACCCAGAAGACATCTGGGTTTTCTCTGTCTCTCTGGGTGGTTCTTTGGAATTCCGACCAGTTCAAGGGTTTCTTTCCTATCTCTTCTATGGCTTCTAGCAGGTTTTCTTTGGATTTTGTGTATTCATCCCAATGATTTGCATCATTGTAGTTCCAGCCAGTTAATTGGCCAGGCTACTAATGTTGGGGCCATCTGTCCTGGTGCTGTAATGATGGGACATTTGGCTATTTCAATGGTTTTCTCAAACAGCTTCAGTAGCTCATCTTTTGTTAAAAGGACATGCTTTTAATTGTTATTTTTTAAAAAACAAATTTTATTCAGTTTTTCACATAAAAACAAAAAGCTCTTTTTAGTGGACAATGTATTTCTGGGTCATCACTTTTACCTACAAATATGACAATAGTTATACATTCATATATGCATACTTAATTCTATTATTACCTTTTCCATTCCAAACTTTCAGAAAGGAGAGAAACAAGCAATTTAATCCTAGTCTCTTAGATTAATCTCAATCCAAACATCCTTTTGTTTCATTTCAATTATTTCAAATATAATCCTTTGATATTTATTTTAAAAACAAAAAATAACAATATATGTTTGCCTAATGAAAAAAAAGTTACCAATGTCTCTCCTTCCTTTTAATAGTCTGTATTAGCTTATTAATTTAAATAGTTCTTTAATCTGTCATATTTTCTTTCCATCACACATTCTTTCTATAAATTCTAGATTAATACAAGTTTTAACACAAAAGAAAAAGAAACAAGCGTAGCTTTCCCTGCTTTTACTGCTTTGAGTGTGACACCTCATTGGTTAATATATACCTTCATTCCCTCATCTTAATTCCCAATAAACCTTTATTTTTAAGTAGTTACAATAATAATTATTACATCTTGGAGAGGGGAGGAGCTGGCGTCGCGACGGTACGGTCTGCAATTGAGCTCTAAAATTGCAGCCGATATCTTTGCCCCTGGCTGGTCCAAACGGACCTAAACCATCCCGTAGAGACGGTGATTGTGAAGGGCATATCCTGTGGATCCCAGGGACACCGCAAAGTCCCTGGTTGATCCGGGAGAAGTCCTTTTTGCCGGCGGCGGAGAGGTAGCCCCAAAGCTGCTGAAGTCAGGACAGCTCCGGAAAGGAAGAGGCTGAAAGAGAAAGTGTGTTGGCTGGGTGAGAATCTTTTTTTTTTACTAACATTCTGAGACTTGAAAGGACACTCTGAATATAAGAAGAAACCTGTGAGATTTGTGACAAAATTGAATAAGCGGCGACTTTTAAAGGGAGACATCAAAGTGAGGCTTGGTTTTTTTTTTCCTTACTTTTTTTCCCCTTCTTACTGGACTTTATCGTGACTTTGCAGTTAACTGGATTGAATTTTCTTTTATATATATATTTACTTTCTTATTCTCCTTCTTGATTTCTTAATTTTTTTTAGACTAGAG
>NW_020769405.1:1977538-1988514 GCF_900518735.1 Pseudonaja textilis
TCATCTCCACTAGAAGACTCTCTCAAAACTTCCCTGTCAGCCATTCCTGGCTGTTGATCAGATAAGGAACCAGAGGAGGTCAAAGGTCCTGACAATTCTAATACATCAGGTCTGTCGTCCTTTGTCATGTCCATCTCCTCATCCTGGTTATCAGTCCAATCAGTAAGCCAGGCCGGCTCATATTTGTCTGCGATAACCTCTTCACTTGAACTCATATCAATCACAGGAGCTGAATCCAAGCCCAGAGCCACAACAGGTAATGATGGAGGGAGAACTTACAGACTTTATTAATATAAGAAAAGAAACAAGACAAGGATGTCTCCTATCTCCTTTGCTATTTGTATTGACCTTGGAAGTGTTGAATAGAAATATTAACGATGATAAAAGCATAAAAGGAATGAAAATTAAAAAGGAAGAATTCAAATTGCAAGCCTTTGCGGATGACTTAGACTTTATTTTGGAAGACCCTTTAGAAACAGCTCCAAAGCTATTGGAAAAGATAGAGACATATGGCGAGATGGCTGGTCTGAAAATAAATAAAGATAAAACAAAGATCTTGACAAAGAACATGCTACTAAGACAAAGAGAAGAACTGGCAGACCTGTTGAAAATCCAAGTCACGAACAAGGTCAAGTATTTGGGGATATACTTGACATCAAGATGTAGTACATTAAAAGAGAATAATTATATTAAACTTAAACAACAGATAGCCTTAGATTTGAAGAAATGGGAAAATTTACAATTGTCATTAATAGGGAGAATTTCAACAATTAAGATGAATATTTTACCCAGAATCTTATATTTGTTTCAAACAATCCCAATTAGGCTCGGAAAAGACTATTTTGAAGACTTAAATAAAATTGTGCTGAAGTATATATGGCAAGGTAAGAAAGCGAGAATAAAGCTAAAGCTTTTGCAAGATGCTAGAATTAGAGGAGGTTTTGGCCTGCCTAATTGGGAGTTGTACTACCAAGCTGCAAATTTGATGTGGGTCAAGGAATGGATAACATTAAGAAAGACTAGATTGTTGACACTAGAAGGTCATGATTTGCTGTTGGGTTGGCACGTTTTTTTATGGTATAAGGGAACTAAAACACAGGGTTACTTTAGAAGACATTATATATGGGAGTCTTTGTGGTTAAACTGGGAGGAGATAAAAAGACAATGTTATTTGAAAATTCCAGTTTGGTTATCGACTATTGAAGTATTTTCCTATCCTATAATTTATAAGAAGGAACAAACAATTAGATATGGGGAACTATTGGATGAAAAGGGTGAACTTAACTTGATACAAAATCTAGAGGAACAAGGTATAAAGATGAATTGGTTTTCATATGCACAAATACACTCAAGATATGATGAAGATTCTAAAACAGGGATTTTATGATAGACTGATCTAGATAAGATTTTGACAGGTACTGATGAAAAGGTGATTAAAAAATTATATGGTTATTTACTGGGAATTAAGCTAGAGGAAGAACAAGTTAAAGAAACTATGATTGCTTCGGGGAAGAATTTTGGATATGGGATTGATTTAGAGAAATGGCAAAAACTATGGTTGCAAAATTATAAAATGACAATGTCAGCAGCTTATAAAGAAAATCTGTATGTTTTACAGGTGGCACTTTCCCCCAACAAGGATAGCAAGAATGTTCAAGAATAAATCTGAAAAATGCTGGAAATGTCATCAGATACCTGGCTCATATTACCATATGTGGTGGACTTGTGAGGATGCTAGAAAATATTGGACTAAAATCCGCATGTGGTTGGAAAAAATGACAAAGAAACACATAGATTTGAAACTGGAGTTTTTTTAATTGGGAATCTTACCAGATACATACAGTAAAGACTTGAAATATCTGATTGTAAATCTATTAACAGCGGCTAGGATTGTATTTGCTAAAAATTTGAAAAATGAGAAAATACCATTGCAGGAAGAAATTATTAAGAAAATATTGGAATGTGCTGAGAGGGGTAGATTGACATTTGAAATTAGAGAGCAAGAGGATAAACAATTCTATAAAATTTGGGACCTTTTCTATCAATGGTTGGATGATAAAATATAATAATAGAATATTTAGAATGTTAGATAACAAGGAATATCTTTGCTTTTTCTTTTTCTTTTGTTATTTGACATCATATCTATAAAGTGTTTTTAGGATAGATTTGGTATGATTATATGATTTGTTATAGAATAAACTACCTAAATTATAGTTATCTCATAAAGTATGAATGAATAAAATTATAGTCAAATGTTTTTCTAATAGCGATACTAGGATATATAAGTTTGGATTGATAATACGAGTTATTATATAATGTAACTGTAATTGAGACTACGAAATGAATGCACAAAACTGATGAACCAACCGACACACTGTTTGTATATATGTATGGAAGAGAGCTGATGTTTTTATGTTTTGTTTGTTTTGTTTGTTTTTAAAAAATCAATAAAATTGTTTTCAAAAAAAATAATAATTATTATTATATCTTTTCATTTGGATTCTGCAATATATTTTCCCCCTTAATTTTATTTCTAATTTCAAAAAAATAAAAGGGAAAGATTGACTATTTAATTCCTGGTCACTGATATTGACCTCATTTTTAAACATCTTCACATTCATTTCAATTATTACAATTTCTTCAATAGACCTTAACTTTTCTTTTAAAGCTAAAAATAAAAATGTAAATTCATCTAATAAGAGTTATCAGTATCTATCCCTCCATTAGTAATCTATATTACCCTATTTTCTAAATATTTTTAAATTGAAAATATATTCTTGTTACCCCTTGTCACCCTGCAGAATCCCCCTTTTAATTCATCAACCATTATCTCTGAAAAAACAATTTTTTTCATCATTTTACTATTTCCGTGTTTCTTTATTTCCTGCACCTATTTCTTACTGCCTCTCCTCCCCCTCTTTTTCCCATATTTTTTCTCATTCCAGTTTATATCCCTCTCTTTCTTGATATCTTCCTTTCCCCTTTTCTGCTGTACCTTTCTACCTCTCCTGATTTCACAGATATTCCCCTTTTTAATTATCTTCTTAAATCACAACTTTTTAGCCTTCCTTCTTTCCCCTCGTCTTTGTGTTGTCTATTTAAAATGGCTTCTCCTTGAGTCAACTCCTCCTCCTCTGAAGTTCTTTCTTCTTGTTCTTCAATCGCCCTTTCCATTTCTTCTAACACAGAGCAAAGTCATTCGCCTCTTTCCTGTAGTAATTCTCTCATATTTTTAAGTTCCATTCTTAATTCCCAAAGAGATATCATCATTACACACTCTTATATTTTGTAATTGTTGAAGTCCACAAAAAACACTTTTACTTTCCTTCTTTCTTCTTCAAGTTTTCTAAAGTTCTCAATTGTGTCAACCCAGGGTCTATACCAAAAACATCAATCAATCCCACAGGCAGTCTTTCCTTGCTTCTTTCTTTATTCTGGTTCTGATTTCACTTTCTAAAAATTCTTACTTTGTTTCAATATTTCTTTAACATTATAACAACATGTTCATACAGAAACAGGATGATTTCCCTTTTATTTGAGTTTAAGTTATTTGTCAAAAGATGCTACTCTCCGTTATACAAAGTTCTCACCTTTTTCCCCTATTTTATTATTTAGGGTTTTTCGAACCTCAATATTCCAGCACAATCCAGTCTCCAATTTGTAAATTTTATTATTATTTTCTTAAATCCAGCTTTATTTTATGCCTTTTTATTGCCAAAATATTTTAGTCCAATTTAATTAAGTCTTTAGTTTTGGCTTCTTCCTTTCCCGGTTCAAAGCCCCGCTTAGCTGTCAAAATTACTTTCTTATTTTTTTCCTGTCCCTTTGTATTTCTGCTGCGCACTTGTCTTTTCTTAAAAGTTCGATGTTACCTTAAATCCCGGGGTACTTTTATTTAGTTGTTTTGCCCAATTGTCCCGGTTCAGATGTTATCCACCTCTTTCTTCACTCCTGCACAAATCTTAGTCCAGCTGAGTCCTCCCCTTCGGGGTGGCCATTTTGGACCACCGCTTCAGTCGTCTTTGGGGGGAAAAAGACCAAGCCCAGGAGGGGAGATGCGGCTCCCCTCAACCTGGCTTGTGGCTTCCCCTTACTCCACCACCCCTCCAAGGCAGCTTCAGCCCCTAATTGCAATGATCGGGGCTCTCCAACGAAAGAGCATGGACTATAGCCATGGACAGTTGCGATCTACGGTCCATCAGCGAGGAGGGCTCAACCTTTTAATTTTTAATGTTGGGTCATGTCTCCCCAGAATGGGTTGTGGCTGTCCACTATGGATTTGATGGTACTGATCACCATTTGGGGGGTCAGACCTAAATGATGGGGTGTCTTGCTTCCAGATTACAAAGTCAGAAGCGGAAAATGGTGTGTGTGATAGGATATAGTCTAACTCACCAATTTGTCTTCCTGGGACTGGTTTACTTAACAGGGGGGCCATGATTCTCACCCTAGGTTGAGTTTCTGTAGGTGGATCCTCTATCTTAGCGTGCTCCTTTTCCCTAATGAGGTCTTTAGACCTGGCTAATTCTGCCCAGCAGTACCAGTAAGGAATATGGCTGGGATTAATTCTAGATCTGAATGCATTTAGAGTATTGCAATCAAAAGTATCACATTCTGGCCAAATCTGTTTTCCTGTATTGTCCCTCAGCAAAGCCCATTTAGCATTCTGGCCAAATCTGTTTTCCTGTATTGTCCCTCAGCAAAGCCCATTTCCTACATAACTTTTTTGCCTTTTTCCAATTCATGCCAGTCAGGACTGGCATCTGCCGTTTGTCCCATACTCTGAGCAATTCTCCTAATGGGGTTCTGCCTGTCTCCTTCAAACTGTTGCCTCCCATGTTCCCTCTCAGATGTGAGGTTCACTTTGGTCAGTCAGGTTCGACAAAAAAAATTTCAGCCACCGACGGTTTTCAGATAAAAAAAGTGTCTGAGGGATTCCTGTTCCCTTATGGAGTATGGGCACTCCTTCCCTTGGGATCTTCAGCTGCCACAGTTTTCAGATCCCTTTCTGATCCGGGAGGACGTACATCTTTCTCAGTAGTACTGGCACCTCCTTCTGCCACCACCACCCCCCCAGTGCTTCCAGGATCAGACTTTGCTTTTGGATTTCCCTTTCCACAAGAAAATTTAAGACAATGACAGAATTTCCTTCTCACCCTTCAAATCACGACCCGCTCAGCTTTCTCCTCTTTAAACAGAAGTGCTCCCCCACTCAAGCCCCAATAAGTTGCAGTACTTACCTACTTTCTGGTAGCTGTTGAGCTGAAGACTCAAAACTCCCTTTACTACTCCGAGCTTCCCAGGCAGAATCCATGGATCCCTTCCCTCAGATGAAAGGGGTATGTGCCAGCTGGGTTGGTAATCTCCGGACCCTGTCCATTGGCTAGGTTAACTGGGAGCCCTGCCATGGTTGACAATTGTTGGAAGTGAAATCCCAGTCCGTTCCAGCTGTGAGAAGCTGACAATAACAGAGTAGAAAGCAGCAAGCTACCAAAAAGCAGGTTTTATTACAGGAAGGCAATATAGTGACAGCAAGAGTGACATTCCGCATTCCTGCCTTGCAAGGTAACGGGGTCCAGAGTGGGGATTTTGGGAGATAATCCCATCGGAGCAGTCCAGAGAAATTTCTGGTGGGCTACATGATTCCTATTATTTGGGATTACTTCCCTTGGAGGGCAGGGAATCCCTATCAGCTGTGTTATTTGGTAATGGTTTTCTTTTGGTAAGCGCTGAGTGAGCGGTTTGTTTCAACAACATTGAAACATTGAAACATTGTATTTGGTGTGAAGTGCCCTTGGCTGATTGCCCAGGAATTCAGTTTAAGCTTGTTAATGTTTTTTTTCCTCTTTCTGCCTTAAGAGAAGTGAGAGGGAAAGAAAAAACTGCAAAAAGGTGTCTGTTTATTCTGCTGTGGCTGCCTGTCTTTTCCGATGTTATAGGGGTCAAGAAAAATATGTGGCAATATATATATCTTTATGGTGTGGAGGTTTCAGTCTTGGTGAGGGGTTTACCTAGGTAAATCTTCTGGTACTTGCAAGCAAATTTTATATTGCTTTTATATTTTGGAATTTGTGGCTGTGAGAATTTATGTGTTTTTTTATGCCTGCCTTTGATGGTTTTTATTCCTGAAAGCTTTGCCTTTCCTGTCCTGTGGGATAATCTTGTCTGAGAGGAGGAAGAGGGAAGTTCTCCTTAATTTGTTAATCTATTCATTTCTGCACATTCTAATATTTTAATTACATTTTCATCTATAAGGATCTCTTTGTTTTTCCACTGTTGTGCAAACGCAATTCTAGCAGCTGTGAACATGTGTAAAATTAAATATGTATTGTATTCCCTTTAAAATACCTAACAAAATATTTCTGGTTTTAAATCTATGTTGCTTTACCATTGTTTCTAACCATGACACCACTAATTCTGGAATAGCCACTTGACGAGTACAAGCTGAGCCCAATACTGAGCCTAATTCGTATAATCCTGTTTTTTGAACTAAGGAATAAATTTCAGAAAAAGAATTTAATATTGCTCTGTTAATGTACCTATGAAATTCATTCTTCTTGATCTAACTTCATAAATGATTTTGTACTATATTTTTTTGTTTGGACTTTGTTGGACCCGAATCCCTGCTCTCTTAAAAATTTACCACACTGATAGGATTCTTTAATGAAGGAAAGCAAAAACCTGTTCACAGCTCAAATTTCTGGGTTGCAAGCAGATTGGAAGTGTGAATCTGAGCCTTTTAGGCTTAGTTAATTCCCCTTTGAAGCTCCTGCAGCTTGATGGGTTTATTTGTGTGCCTCTAGTTAAAGTGATTGCCCTGGATCTTGTCTTCCTGCCTTAATGGGTTAATTAATGCGAGGTAATTAAGGTGAGTTATTTTGAGCCTGATTCTCCTTATCTTAATGGCCCTGCTTAACTGTTTCTGTTGTCAGCTCTCAGGGCTGCTCTGAGTTTTCTCTTCAGCTGGTGATTCTTGCTTTTCCTAAAGGGGGAAGGGCCGGCTTGAGATTCTTGGCACTGTTTTCTGAGGTTTCTGGTGCTGTGAGATTTCTGCCACAGAACAGTGAGGCCTGACTGGAATGCTGAAAAAAGCTTCAGTACATTTTTAAGATGAAAGTCTAAAAAGCTTAGGTGACTAAACATTGCTTCCCCTGGCTTCTCTTTCTCTGCTATGGAGAGAGTATTCCATTAGGGACTGTTGGTCCAGGTAAGACCTAGGCTAATGTAAGGTAGACATGTAGTATTAGCTAGGAAATATTTTTGTGGCAATACTGGCACAAAATAACAAACTCCCTTGGTTTGGTAATTGTCATTCCATTTAAGTGTTTATTTTTCAGTTATTAATTAATTGTAATTATGAAAATATCAGCCATTTTCTTTTGCATGTCATTCATACAGGCTGTTATTCTTACATTCACTTTCAGGTCAGTATCAGACTGCTGAAACTGAGTAACATCTGTTACTATAGTGTCAGTCACTAGGAATGACTAAATATTACTGATCTCTGCTTCTTGGATGAAAAGACTGCATTGTTAGGTGAAAGCAGAGTTCCCTTCCATTACCTGTAGCCCTCAACCACACAATCAAGTACAAAGCCTTTAACAGGATGAAAAGGTAACAGAGTTTGACCTCTTTTTTGTTCTGAAGAGACAAAGGTTGGAAGTGGAACCAGATACAAAAGAATTGGATCCAAAACCACCACAAACACCACAATCAATTGAAAGTAATCTTCCTGACTGCTGGACATTGCAAAAGTATAGCAACTTTCAAGAGAAATATGAGGGATTAGAAGTACTGTACAAAACATGACTTCGCAAAAAAGAAAGATGTTCATGTGTTCAAAGAATGGAAACATTTCAAGATTGAGGTAGCAGGTAAAAATAAATACAATAAGTGTCTCTAAGAAAAAAATATGAAAGAACATTTTTCATCAAAAGCTCACATCATTTGCATAGAGAACTTAAAACAAGGGGAGAAGATGCTATAACAAAAAGAATAGATAAGATGTCTGAAAAATATTTAGGTATCACTTGTAGAATATTCAAAACAATTTACAGCCTGACAAAAGGATGTAAACCATTTTCAGACATAGAAAATGTGATAGAACTGCAAATTGAAAATGGACTAGATATGGGAATAGGATTGCATTCATGGTCAACTGCAGTGAAAATATTTGATTTCATTGCAAAAGAAATTAAAAACCAAAATGTTTACTAAAATTATTGAAAAGAATCTGAAAACGTTTGATTATTGACGAAGCCTCCATGCCATCATGCAAACCAGTTGTGATACTTTTCTTAAAAGTTGAGGATTCAGTTCACCAACAATTTTTGTTGAGCTTGTTGAATTGGAAAAACAAGATGCAGAAACAATATGTCCTTCCATTATGGGAAGTTAAATTATGTTGGGTTTACTAAGGACTATCTAAAAAAAATTAATAGCATTTTGCTCTGATGGTGCCAGCGTTATGCTTGGGAGAAAATCTGGAGTGAGCACTAGAATAGCAAAAGAGTTTCCAAACATCTTAATATGGCACTGCTTAAACCATTGCCTCCAACTTGTTTTAGATGGCTCCATAAAGGACATAAAGCAACTAAATCATTTAAAAATATTTATTGACAAGATATTCACAATTTTTCATAAATCCAAAAAGAGCCAAATGACACTTACCAAAATATCCGAACAACTTGAAATTGAAATCATAAAGATTGGTAGAGTTTTGGGACCAAGATGGGCTGCCTGTAGTTTAAGGTCAACCTTAGATGGGTGGCGTGCTTATCCATTCAAATAAAAAAATACTGAGGTATGGCTGCCCATCTTGAAAATATATATTTTTAAAATGATTTGGCATTGATGATCAACATTCTAAATGGAATTTCTCTTCTTTCAAATGCATCATAAAGGCTGAAAAACTTGTGATAAGAACAATTAAAACATTTGAAATGCTTAAAAAGGGAAAGGGTCCATACAAAAAAATAGTTGATGGATTAATTACTTCAGAAACCTTAAAAAATATAAAATTTATACAAAATCATTGATTTGTTGGATTTCTTCGGGAAATATTTTTAGAAAGCATCATAACAAATTTGAAGAAAAGACTAATGGATTGCGAACATTTAAAAACAGGTAGCCAATTTCAAGAGATGAATAAATTACAATTTCTCAACTTTTTGGAGTCAGATTACTGGAATATTGAAGAAGTAGTAGTTCCATGGACAGCAGTTAAAGAACAATTGTGTGTATTTAGTGACATTTTCAATTATGAAATTAATATCAATGATTATAGGGATTTTGTAGAAATGTTTTAAAAGATTCCCAGAAATATGCAATTCCTGACAGTATTAAAAAAGCTAAAGATATTGTCAGAACAATTGTTCAGTAGAAGCGGAAAGAGGTTTTTCAAAAATGAACATCATATGTTTAGAGAAGATAACTCGCCTAACCATTTCAAACCTAACAAACCTAATGACCATAAGTGTAATTCGCCCACCTCTAAAAGAATGGGACCCTATTCCTACAGTAAAAAAATGGTTGAGAGCACATCACACGGCCAATCATGCTCAAGTAAAAGCAAAGAAAAATGCAAGTGAAGAGGACACTATTAACACATCGATTTGGCAATACCTTAAAGACAAGTAACACTTTTATTGTTCTTATAAAAGTATTTGTGTACCTCTTTTATTGTTTTGTGTATTTCTTTTATCCTTATTTAAGTATTAAATGCACAAAATAATAAACTACCTTTTGTTATATCTTCTTTTTGTAGGTCATTAGGGCATAGAACCACGACCACCCAGTCACATGACCACCAAGCCATGACCACAGAACCAGTAGCAAAAAAATTTGAATCTCACTATTGGACAAAACACTGTTTATCCCTGACTTTTGGCCACCCAGGACAATTAACTGCCAGCCAATTGGATAGCTGCCAATGCTGGCAGCCAGAAGCCACTATGCCATTGATCACAGGGCTGGGGGGTTTGGGGGAGGTGCTGCATCCAAATGACGTCTGGCATTTATTAGGAGAAGAAAGGAGAGGGGGTGGAAACTCCCCGGTATCTGATCATGCCTTCCTGATAACAAACGGGAAGGGAAGATTGGGGGTTGGGGTGCTAAGTAAGCTGGCTTCATCCAAAGGAGTTTTTGCTTTGGGTGGGTATCATAGCCTTAGAAGGAGAGTGGGAAGGAGGAAGGGAAGGGAGAAGAGAGAGAAGGGAGACAAGAAAAAGTTTTTAAAAAATGAAAGAGAGAGGGAGGGAGGGAGGGAGGGAGGGAAGGGAGAAAGAAAGAGAAAGAAAGAGGGAGGGAAGGGTGTTCTAACTCAAACCTTGTTCCAAGGAAACAAACACAAAACAGAGGTAACAACAAAATCTTTTAATAATTATTTAGAAAGTCAATTCCTTCATGGTTAAAAGGCTGTTTCAAACTAATTGTCTCTAATAAGAATAAGCTTGCCAAGGTAGTGCAAGGCTGCCAAGAATACTAGATAAAGTTACTAAGAAATATTTCAAACACAAAGAGTCTGCAAACACCAACCAAGATATTCTAAATGTTCGCCAGGCTTGAGTGCAAAAACTTCTTTGCTTCTTGCAAATAACTCCAGTTTCTCAGCTAGTTTTTATCTCTTAAGGGAGGGGGCATTACCTTGTAGCCTTACTCCTGAGTCATCTGTGCTGCTGCAGCTGCTCTTTCCCTCGCGCAGGCACACACGCACTGGACACAGGCTCCTCAGGGACCTCTTCATTACTACTGCCAGCCTCCATAATCTCCGAAGGCAGCATTCCACTCCTTGATGATCCTGGCCCTATCCCTGCATCACATGCAGACCTGTCATCTGATTTCTCACTCTCCAAGACCTCAGCCATCCACACCTGCTACCGGCGAATTACAAGAAAGGGAGAAAGAAAGAAAGAAAAGAAAGAAAGAGAGAGAGAGAGAGAGAGAGAGAGAGAGAGAGAGAGAGAGAGAGAGAGAGA
>NW_020769405.1:2015741-2027894 GCF_900518735.1 Pseudonaja textilis
CACTGGCGAAGGTACCCTGTCGCTTCCTTAGCTGGTCCAGGTGTCTTCTCCAGATGTGGCCGTCTTCCAGCTGGACTCGGTACGACCTGGGACCGGTGATGGCTACTATCACTCCTGGAATCCACAGTGGGTCTCCGGCATAGTTCCTTGCAAAGACATGTTCCTGCAAGACAAAATCTCTGACCCCCATCATTGAAGCGAGAGGGGTGTCAGGGCAATAGTGAGGGTGGAGCCTATCCAACACAGTTCTTAGGCATCTACCCATCAGAAGTTCAGCAGGGGATTTGTTGGTGACCATGCAAGGGGTTGAGTGTTGGCTTAGCAAGAAGCGGGAGAGTCTGTGATGCCAATCTTCTTTGCTGAATCTGGCTAACGCTTCTTTTGTGGATCTAACGGCTCTCTCCGCTAGTCCGTTGCTGGCAGGATGGAAGGGGGCCGTGAAGATGTGTCGGATGCCAAGATTTGTGGCAAAACGGCTAAATTCTGTTGAGGCAAACTGGGGGCCATTATCCGAAACTATGGTATCTGGTAGCCCGTGTATTACGAATAGGCGGGTCAGAGCCTTGGTAACTGCTTGCGTGGTGGTCGTGGATAGTTGGGCCACATCGATCCATTTAGAGCATGAATCTATGACCACCAAGAAGGTTTTGCCGTGTATTGGACCCGCTAAGTCAATGTGTAGCCTTGACCAAGGCGCGTTGGCGCTCTCCCACTTTGTGGGGGTGGTGACTGGAGGGGATGGTCTGGATTCCTGACAGGGTTGGCATGAGCTTACCCACTTGACGATGTCATCGTCCAAGCCAGGCCACCAGACGTAGCTCCGAGCCAACGCCTTCATCCGGACGATGCCCGGGTGGCCCTCGTGTAGTGCCTCTAAGACTGGTGTGCGAAGTGAGGCCAGAATGACAACCCGGGTGCCCCACAACAGGCAGCCCTGTAAGCTAGACAGTTCCTGTTGACGGGTCTTAAAAGGTGTGAATTTGGCTGCGAGGTTAGAGCCCGGCCACCCCCTCCTCACCCAGTCCAGTACCTGGGCGATGGTTTTGTCCGTCTTGGATTTGGTGGCGATGTCGAGGGCAGTGACAGGAAGGTCGAGCTCGGTGACATCGAAGATGGCATGGACCGGGGCCGGGTCTTCAGCTGGAGCTGGCAGGGGGCAGCGGCTGAGGGCGTCTGCGTGGCTTAATGTTTTTCCTGGGTGGTGGATGAGCTTGTACGAATAAGCTGCCAGGAACAAGGTCCACCTCGTCATTCTGGGAGACAACACTTGGGGAGTCTGCTTGTCTCCAGAAAGAAGACCCAGGAGAGGCTTGTGGTCCGTGATTAGCTCGAAGTTGTGGCCAAACAGGAATTCATGAAATTTCTTAACCGCGGCCACTGCGGCTAAAGCCTCCTTGTCGATTTGACTATAGTTACGCTCTGTTGCTGAGAGCGTTCTGAAAAAGAAAGTGATTGGTGCCTCGGAGCCGTTGGGTAGTCTATGGCTTAATACGGCGCCAATCCCAAAAGGGGATGCATCCGCGGCTAGTACCAATGGAAGATGTGGGTCAAATTGAATAAGGACCACGTCTGATGTGAGCAGTGATTTGACTGCGCCAAAAGCGGTGTCTTCCTTGTGTCCCCAGTGCCAAGGTGATTTTTTATCTAAGAGCCTGTGTAAAGGCTCTGCTACTGATGCTTTGTGAGGTAGAAATGATGCATAAAAGTTCAATAATCCCAAAAAGGCTTGTAGCTCGGCTTTAGTGGTTGGCATGGGTGCCTCATGAATTGCCTTGACCTTGGATTCTAGGGGGTGAATCCCTGAGGCATCAATTCTATAGCCCAGAAAGTCCACCTGTCTAGTGGCAATGGCACATTTCTCCCTTTTTAATTTGAGGCCATGCTGTCTGAACCTGTCTAACACTGCTCTGACTCTCTGGAAGAGTTGGGGCCTGTCCCTGGCCGAGACCAATATGTCGTCGAAGTAGGGCACTATGCCAGGGAGGCCCTGTAGTATACGCTCCATGAGGGATTGGAAGATGCCCGGGGCCACACTTACGCCAAACTGGAGACGCTTGCACCGGAAGGCACCCCTGTGGGTCACAATGGTCTGCAGTTCGGCTGTTTGGTTGTCAACAGGGAACTGTTGATACGCTTGTGACATGTCCAATTTGGCAAAAATGTTGCCAGGCTCAAAGGTATGCAATAAATGTTGAATGACCGGGACTGGGTACGCGCTAACTTGTAGAAAGCGGTTAATTGTTGTTTTGTAATCTGAACAAATTCTCAGGCTGCCATCCTTTTTAAGGGGTGTGACAATTGGCGTCTCCCATTTGGCGAAGTCTGTCGGCTCAATGACCCCTTGCTTTAATAATTTATCGAGCTCTGCGTCCAGTTTAGGCCGAATGGCGAATGGGACTCTACGCGGTTTCAGCCGGACTGGAACCGCTTGGGGGTCAACTGCAAATGAGATGGGGGTACCATTATAACACCCTAACTCATCGCTGAATACGTCTGAGTAGTCAGTGAATAAGGAGTCAGTGTCAGAAGCTGAGACAGCATGGACTCCTGTTAACCCTAGGCCGAGGTAGGGGAACCAATCAAGCCCCAGAAGACTAGGGAGGTTGCCGTTAACTACCACTAGAGGCAGGTGGCCTTTGAAAGCTTTAAAATTAACACGGAACTTGCCTTTGCCGAGTACTGGAATGTCCTTTCCCTGATAATCCCTCAAGGTGATCTGGCACTTCTGGAGCTGGTTTCTGGATAGTCTGGGCTGGATTTTCTTGAGGGTGCTCCAAGAGATGATTGAGAGCGCTGACCCCGTGTCAACCTCCATACGACAAGGTTTACCTTCTAATAAAATGGAGAGTGTTATTTTACTAATAGAGTGACAGGTGTGGTTAGCATGGTAGCAAGTGTGACAATTTAGTACTTGCCTTTGGGGCCCAGAATGGGAAAAGGAAGGAACCTTTTGTGCTGAGTTGTGCGCGGCCTGGCAGACTCTGGCGATGTGGCCTTTTTTGTGGCAATTGTTACAGATGGCACCCTTGAATTTGCACGAAGCTCTCGAGTGAGGTCCGCCACATGATAGGCACAGGATGATGTGTTTGGGTGCGCTGTTGGTTTCTTGCCTGGCTCCTGCCTGTGGTTGTTTGGCATGGGTGAGGCGGTGGATGTCCGTTTGATCGTTGGGATCATCTTCGTTGACTACTTCTTCTGAATGAACGGTGGCGCAGCTTGGTTTGGGAACGGGGCCTTGAATTTCGGTGGCTGACTGGGTTGCCAGTTCTGCTGCCAAGGCTTCCTCGACGGCCTGGGAGAGGTTGAGGTCCTTCCTGGCGAGTAGTCGCCTTTGGAGGTGAAGGTCTTTGACCCCGCAGACGAGCTGGTCGAGGAGCATGTCATCTAGATAGTTCCCGAACCCGCAGTGGAGGGCTGCAGTCCTCAAGGCGGCCATATATTGGTTGACTGTTTCCTTTTCCGCTTGCTTCCTCATCCGGAAGGTGAAATGCCTCGCGATCTGTGATGGTCTGGGGGAGTAATGATTGGTGAGAATCTCTAGCAATTCTGCCCAGGGGTCATTCTTTAACTCACGTGGAGCAACGAGTGCTGTGGCGGTATCAAAAATGACGGCTCCGCAATAACTGAGGAAGAATGACTTTTTTCTGTGCTCCCCAGCATCAGCCAGACCAATAGCATCGATGTAGTGGTTAAAACGATTCTTGTATGACTCCCACTTTTCTTCATCCGGCTTGAACGGTGGGAAGGCTGGATTGGAGTTCATGATGAGGACTTCTGCAAGTTATGCTGTTGTGAAATCTCTCTGGGACAACAAAATGGCACTTTGTGCTCTTGTCAGGCTAGTGACTACAGCTCTGGAGAGGCTCCACAGAACCTCTCTGCTCTCTCTCTCTGGGCTAGCAATTGTGGCTAAGCTGCAACGGCTGTTGGCAGCATTTTGAATTTCGCGCTCCTGGAGAGCGTAGGCGGTGATGGCTAGCCGCCTCTGATAGCGCTTCAAATTTCGCACCTGCGTAAGCGTCAGTGACTCGGAATAATAGCACAGCTGTATTCCGGCAAGAAATCCAAACGACAGCCGTTTGAATTTCGCGCTCTTTTGTGTTGAGCGGCTGCGGCTCGCAGCGCTTCATTTTCCCCTGTAGCTTGCTAACCAAGCAGCTACAGACGCTTATTACTTTCGCTCTTGCTGACCGAGCTCTCCGGCGGCGCGGCTGCGGCTCAGCGGTTTTAGTGATTTCAGCTGTTGCGGATTGCCTCTGGTAGCCATCCCATCCTCGTCGCCAGTGTTGTAGTTGAGCAATGAGAGGCTAGACCAGGGCATGGATGCAACAAGACTTTATTGAAGCAATAAAGGACTGAACGTGCTAGCCCTGCCTGGAGCAGGCTCACAGCGATCAGCGGCTGGCCGGACCCTGCAGCTGGCTTTTATAGCCGGCCGTCGAGGGAGGCCAGCCAATGAGGGGCAGCAAACGCCCCCGCAGCATGAACGGACCTGGGTGGGGACTTTGGCAAGTTCCAGGGACATAACAATAAGATATTGCTTATTATGGGAAAAGTGAGTTCTTTAAGCAAGAGCCCCCTCCTCACTTTACCCCACCTGAAAGGGGAGGGGGTCTCTTCTTGTTATTTGAATAAAATGAAAAGAAAGCAATCCCTTATTTGTACCTAGTGTGGGGAAAGAGATGAAATCTACTTAAGTGTAGAGAATGACATATTCCATCTCTTCCATTTTATTCAAATAACAACAAAAAGAGACACCCCCTCCCCTTTCAGCTGGGGTAAAGTGAGGAGGAGGCTCTTGCTTAGATAATTCCCCTTTCCCATAATAAGCAACATCTCATCTCTCCCTCTCCCTCTCTTTTTATCTCTCTCTCTCCCTCTTTCTCCCTTTCTCTTTTTCTTTTTCATCTCTCTTTTTCTTTCATCTCCCTTTCTCCCTCTTTCTCTCTCTCTTTCTGTCAGTTCTCTATCTACACACACTGTTGCCTGGAGATGAACCGAGGGGGGAGGAGGGCAAAGCCTTCTGTAGCCCCCCACACATGGCTCCTGAACTGACACCTGTGACAGAGAGAAACTGAGAGCAGGAAGCCGAGCTTTGGATTGCGGCGGGCATTAAAGCACCCGGCAGTGGCGTTTCCTTAGAAAAGACATTGGGCTCCGCCCCCACAAAGGGGAACAGCAGCGATCGCAGACAGCCCCGGCTAGCTGGGAAGGGGGACGCTTCTCCCGTCTCTCCAACTTTTCCCCCTCACTTTTCCACTCGGCTGCAAGGCTAGCCAATCACCACGAGAATGCAACTCCTGTAAGAGGCACTGAGAGATGGGGTGGGAGGGAAGGGGCTTTTGGAGGGTAAAGGGGATTAAATTGCAACCTTTCTCCATGCTCAAGGAGAGCCGCTCCAGGTGACCATGGCTTTCTCGCCTGCTTAGAAATAGAAGTCTGGCTGATCAAGATTTTTTTTTATATATCGGAGCTAAGCTAAATAAGAGCTTTAAACGAGACATGGGCGGCAACCGCGTGGGCGGGTGGGCAGGGGTGGGGCCAAGCAGGGTAGGGGTGATTTTTTTGCTCCCCCCACCCCATGAGCCGCAATGCCTCGTTGCCCCTCTGCCCCTTGCCAAGCTGCCTCCTTCCCGCTGGGCGTGTAAGCCTGCTGGCAAGGAAAAGAAGCATGGTGGGATGAAGCTTAGCAGGTGCCAGAGAGGAGACGAGGGCTTTGTGGCTCATGGGGTGGGTGGGGGGAGCACAGGAGATTGCTCCCTCCTCTCGCAGGCCAGGGAACACCTGGGAAGAACTCCAAGGCCGTGATCTCCCACATGGTACCCTCCCTCCCCGTGCTTGCAGAGAGGGCTCTGTGTGCCACCTGTGGTTCGCATGCCATAGGTTCGCCATCATGGACATAAACTGTCCAGATATTTCAATTTTCTCAGGAAACAAGGACTTTTGGCTCAAACACCACATTTGAAGTTTCCAGTCCATAAATTCCACCACAGTAATTGGGTGCTGATCCGAAGTAGGAAAGGAGAAGATACCCCCGAAATGGGAACGACTGCTTAACTCCAAAACCGCAATCCGGATGGCCAGGAAGGGTTTGATGCACAACACTCACGTAAAAGGCCCTGTGTTTACCATCTGGACCAGTATTTTGCATGAAGTTAACTGAAGTTAATCTTGCAGAAACAATAAACTAATAATTGATATGATTTGCCTCCATAGGTTCCGAATTCGAGTGGAAGGAGCTGAAAAGAGGTGGTGAGTCCAAATCCAGTGGAGAAGTAAAACCTGGAGCTGGGACCAGGAGTGGAAACCCATATACATGGTGTTAAAAATTAAAAATAAGGTTTAATCGTATTAAGTAAAAATAGAGAATGGGAAAAAGACATTTTAAAGTCAACTTCTCTTTTAAAAATTTTTGATGCTGATATTTGTTATATGTGTAGTGGGGACTTTGAGAAACTGGTAACGGATATTTTGAAAGGAGAAAATTTACCAGTTCACAGAGACCGATGCATCATACTGATGAGTGGATTGGAATTGGGACAAGTATAGCTTTGGTAATATTGTGGGCCTGGGTGGCTTTTTGGGCTAGGAAAGAGTGGATTCTGGGAAAAGAGTTCAGAGGCTGTAGTCACTCTAGGATCTCCAGTTTAATACTGGGCATAGGTATCTGCCTTTGAAATTAGCCTTGATTCTTGGTGACTATATGGACTAGTCCCTGCAAGTTTTTGGCAATATTTTTGGAAGCAGTTGCCAGCTTCTTCCTAGAGCTGAGAGAGGGAGTGGCCCAAAGTCAGCCAGTTAATTTTCTGGATGAGGCAGTACTAGAACTCAGAGTAATTTCTAATCTGGTGCCTTAGTTGGCTTAAATATCAGATTACTACTATCACGTCTGTATCTGCCATTCTTCAATGGAAGAAGAAAAGGGGGGGGGGAGTTGGTACAAGTAATCCTTTTTGATGTAACCCAAATATCTTAATTCTTGTATTGAATCTGTATTCTTGCACATGATATACAACTGAGGTCTGGAGCCCAGATGCCTGGAATGTTGTCACCTTTTGGAGAGATAGCAAGAGGAGAACGGACCATAAAAATTCCAGCTCTGAAAGAAACTTCTTGGGAAACTTTTCTAAGATACGTTCCCAGAAAAAAAAAAGGGGGGGGGATTAACATGTTGTTTCTTTGTTTGATTAAATCCACATCAGAATAAGGGGAGGGGTTCTAACTCCCTTTATCTACACTGTATGCCTGGAGGCATTTTAGATTCTGCTTTGGCTAGTATCTAGATCATTTTCTTTCAATGAAGAATTCCTTTTGAAGTACCTAGCTTTCAGAAGCTCATTCTTATTGGTTGAAGAGGAAAGAGTCTGGTACTTACATAAAGCAGAATCTGCAATGGAGGTTAACCCAGAGAGGAAATTTTGTTTTGAAAAGAACTTCACTCTACAAGGGGATCCTGCAAAAATGTCTGAACATAACAAGGAGCAAGGGGAAGCTGAATGCTGGGGAAAAACTTCGACAACTTTCCAGCCAGACACTGACTTTGTGTACCCATCGAAGACAGTAAAGCTGCCTGCGAAAATTCCACAAAGCTCTGATGGTCTATAGGCCTAAGAGAGACAGCTGGGATGGAAGAACCAAGGGAGTAACCCTCACCCATGGTAACCATAAACCTGGGAAAATGGAGCTGGAGGTCCTTTCTAATCAGTAAGAATGGGTCTAGGAACCACTGGCAGATGACCGAAATGGTACATAAATCACCTCGTGAGGGACCCCCTGGAGGGCCTCAATGTGTGGGGTGAACCAGGTCTCCAACGAAGAAGAGCGAGTGAACCAGAAATTGAGAGAATCTGAGCTATCATCCCTGATCCAGCAGAGAATGATCCAGCAATGGAACAAGCTGGAGGACCAGCAGCCATGCCAGGTACACAACCCCGTGCCGCTTCAGAGCAGGGGATTAATCCTAGCCAACCCAGAGACATACAACTGCAGAGAAAGGTCCTGCCCTTGGGGATAAAATTCAATGGGGACCCCCAGAAATTGGGATTCTTCCTGGCACAAGTCCTCACCTACATGCAAGAATACAGGTGGAATTTCCCGACCCAGGGCGCCCAAGTGTGAGTCATCACCCTGGCCCTAGAAAGGGCAGCCACCAGATGGATGGTGATTCTCGACAATGTTAATGCCCCAGAGCTAAGGAACCTTGATTGATTCATGACAGCCCTATGCCACTGCTTCGAAGACCCCCTCGCCAATCAAAAAGCCCACTACCACATTAGAGTCGTAAAGCAAGGCCATCACCTGGTAGCCAAGTACACCAAGAAATTTCGTGACCTGGCTGGCTGAGTTGACTGGCCAAAGATATCCTAGTCTGTTGGTTCAAAGATGGATTCAATGACGACCTGTACACTGCCTGCCTGGCTCATGAGGCTCCAAACTTCCTGCATGAATGCTACCTGATGGCAGAGGAAGCGGAAATAGACATGGCCCGTAACCAGTACTGCAGTGGCAGAGTTTGGAAAAGATCCACACCCCAGGGGAAGTGGGAGTTTTTCAAACCCCAAACCACCATGACTCCAAGACCATCTGGCCATGTGGAAAAGAGGGGCACCACACAGCAGAATGCTGTTCAAAAACCCCTGGCAGAAAGCCAGACCACCCATCGGAAACATGGAAAATCCAACCCTCAAGGAAAAGAAACCACCCTGAGAAGCTGTGAGGTTCCGGTCACCCCAAAGACAACTCACTGGTAAGCGACCCAATTGAACCACTCACTCTACCCCTAAGACTGTTTATCCCCAGCTGAGGGAAGGGGGAGGAAGTAACCCAGTTCCTAATCAACCCCACCCTAGCAGGGAAATTAGAAATCCAATCCAAAAATGTACCGGGATTTAGCCCAAGTATTTAGTGAGGAGTCTTCTGATGAACTCCCACCCATTGCACCATTGAAATCCTACCGGGGCTAAACTTCCAAAACAGAAAATGTACTGCATGCCCCCCAGAAAACTAAATGAACTCAGAGCATTTATTGATACAAATTTAAAAAGGGGTTTCATCAAACCTACCCGACCAAAAATAGCAGCCCCAGTATTATTCCGTGAAAAGAAAGATGGCTCTTTACGCCTTTGTGTGGATTTTAGAAACTCTTTGTGTGGATTTTATAAATCTTAATACAATATCTGTGGAAAATATGTACCCACTCCCCCTCATGAGGTGCTAACTCACCTCTCTAAAAGAATTTTTTTTTCAAAGTTAGATCTATGAGAGGCATACTACCGCATCAGAATAAGGGAGGGGGATGAGTGGAAGACGGCTTTTAACACCCCGCTGGGATGCTACCAATTTAAAGTGCTCCCTTTTGGACTACAAGGAGCACCAGCCATTTTCATGCAATTAATTAATGAGACCCTCCATGATTTTTTTGTACAAATGGGTTCTAGTTTATGTCAATGATATTTTAACCTACACCGAAATGAAAGAAGAGCACATCAAGTTACTCCAAGCAATTCTCACAAAACTGCAAAATGCCAAACTATATGCAAAACTCTCTAAATGCGGGTTCCATCAAGAAAAAATAGACTGTCCCATGAGGGAATAGAGATGGACCCCAAAATAGTAAAAACTGTCATTGATTGGGAACCACCCCATACTTGCAAACAACTGCAAAGCTTCCTGGGTTTTGCAAACTTTTACTGCCAGTTCATTCCAGCTTTTGCGAATATCACCCTCCCCATCATGAACTTGTTAAAAATGAAAGGGGGGGAGCAGCCAAAGCCAAGGCAACCCTTTACCTGGATGATGGAATGCCAAGCGGCATTCGAAAAACTTAAACAACTATTCTCAGCAGAACCAATCCTGAAACACCCAGACCCTGAACAACCATTTGTCATCCAAGCAGATGCTAACGATGTAGCAATTGGAGCAGTTCTACTCCAAAAGAATGAACGTGGACAGTTGTAACCATGTGCTTATATTTCCAAGAAACTAACAGGAACTGAGCAAAGATGGGCCATATGGGAGAAAAAGGCATATGCTGTGCGATGGGCACTCCTCACATGGAGGCATTTCCTAGAAGGGAACCAAATCCCCTTTGAAGTCTTGACTGATCATAAAAATCTAGAAGCTCTGAAAACTCCACGGAAACTCTCAGAAAAACAAGTAAGGTGGGCTCAATATTTTAAACGGTTTAATTTTACTCTCAAATATCTCTCAGGGGGGAAAATTTCTTGGCAGATGCCCTGTCCAGGAAACCCCAATACAACAGCAAAAAGATTGAAGTTGTAAAACCCATGATCCAACCAACCCAACTTGCAGCCAAAGTAATCACCTGAGCACAAGGGAAGAAAGAACCACTGACTGACAATGCTACAACTTCCAAATTTAAGGAGGCACTACTTAAGGAAGACTGGCTCCAGGCTAACAAAAACATTTGCTTACTCAAAGATGGTCTAGCCTGGGTAGAAAACAAACTTTATGTCCCTGCCAGGCAGAGGATGGATCTCATGAAATGATGCCATGACTCAAAAATAGCTGGACACTTTGGATTTGTAAAAACCCTGCACCTCATCAAAAGACAATTTTGATGGCTGTCTCTCAAAAAGGATATTGAAAACGATGTTGCTAGTTGCCCCATCTGTGCTGCTGAAAAAAGAAGACAAGGAAAGTCTCCTGGACTTTTACAAACAGTGGCAGAACCTTCAGCACCCTGGAAAGAGATCTCTGTGGACTTTATAGTGGAGCTCCCTGAAAGTGCATGAAATACTGTTATTTGGGTTGTAACTGATCTTTTTTCAAAACAGGTTCATTTTGTACCCTGCCAAAAGATCCCAACAGCCAAGGCATTGGCAAAGATGTTTTTAGTACACATTTATCGCCTCCATGGAGCTCCCCAATGGATTATCTCAGATAGTATACAATTCACATCCGCATTTTGGCAGGCATTTTTAAACCTATTAGGCTCCACCCAGGGGTTGTCTTCTTTGAATCACCCCCAGACCAATAGTGGGATAGAATGAACGAATAGCATATTAGAACAATATTTAAGATGCTTTATTAATTACCAACAGGACAATTGGACTGACCTCCTTCCTTTTGCAGAGGTAGCATACAACAACTCAGTCCACAGTAGCACTGGGTTCACCCCATTCCAGGTAGTCACAGGCCAAGAATTCAACCCCATGCCAGAGCTACCGACCAAGGGACCTGAAATTCCCTCCCTTAAGGAGTGGATAAATAATTTGCAAACCACTTGGCCAGTGATTGGACTAGCCTTACAAGAGGCTAGAGCAGCTTTTAAAGCTCAAGCAGACAAAAATACGCTGTGATCCTAAACCATTCAAAGTTGGAGATCACATATATTTGTCTACAAAGTTCCTAAAATCATTGCAACCCTCTAAGAAACTGGCACCTAAATTCATTGGGCCATTTTCCATCTCCAGAATTATTAATCCTGTTACGGTAGAGCTTCTACTTCTCAAAATACTTAGACAGGTTCATCCAGTATTCACTATAGCCTACTCAAACCTAAGATCACTTCAAAACTTAGACACCCCCACTTCCCGCACCTCCAACCTCCATTATGGTACATGGGTATCAACATTTTGAAATTAAAGATATCCTTGATCCGCACACTCACCGTGGATCCACACAGTATTTAGTAGCTTGGAAACACCTTCTCTCCTCAGAAAATGAGTGGGTAGCCAAACGACATGTAAAAGCACCCACATTACTACAGAAATTCCATCTGAAATACCCTGACAAACCATCCTAAGTTGTAAATATAACACATGTTTTATGTCTTCCAGGTGGATTTCTCAATTTTTTTTAAGGAGGGCAATATGTCTGATCTGTGTATCTGCCATTCTTCAATGGAAGAAGAAACGGGGGGGGGTGTGTGGAGTTGGTACAAGTAATCCTTTTTGATGTAACTGAATATCTTAATTCTTGTATTGAATCTGTACACTTGTACATGATATACAACTGAGATCTGGAGCCCAGATGCCTGGAATGTTCTCATCTTTTGGAGAGATAGCAAGAGGAGAAGGGACCATAACAATTCCAGCTCTGAAAGAAACTTCTTGGGAAACTTTTCTAAGATACGTTCCCAGAAAAAAAGGGGGGGGTGTTAACATGTTGTTTCTTTGTTTGACTAAATCC
>NW_020769405.1:2028294-2099870 GCF_900518735.1 Pseudonaja textilis
TATATATATATATATACACATACATACATACATACATACATACATACATACATACATACAGTGTGTCAGTTGGTTACTTTCTTTTGTGCTATCCTTTTTTTACCATTATTCACAGGCTATATAAATTCTCACCTTATCAATCTAGCTTGTGCTTTTGTAATATCAACTATTAAACGTACATTCGACAAAACTATTTTTCCATCATTTTATACGATATTCTAAATTTCATTATGGTTTAATCTTATACATTCATCCAATGGTTATATATTTTATATTGTATTCTATATCAATCTATTAACTTTTATTGTAAGGCTTACTAATCTATTTCTTTACCATGTCTAACTATTGATAAAATAAATTGCATATCACATAAAATTGTTTATCTTTTTGTTCTCTAATTTCAAATGTCAATTTACTCATTTTGGCACAGTCCATGATTTTCTCAATAATTTCCTCCTGCATAGGTTTTTCATTTTTCCAATTCTTAGCAAATACAATTCTAGCTGCTGTTAAAAAATTTTTACAATCAAATATTTCAATTCTTTACGGTATATTTCTGGTATAATTCCCAATAAAAATATCTCAGGTTTAAAGTCTATGTGTTGTTTTATCATTTTTTCCAGCCATGTGTGGGTTATAGTCCAATATCTTTTTGCATCTGAGCATGTCCACCACATAGGGTAATATGAACCAGATATCTGATGACATTTCCAACATTTATCTGATTTATTCTTGAACATCCTCACGATTCTCGTCAGGGGTAAGTGCCACCTGTAAAACATCTTATACAAATTTTCTTTATATGCAGTTGACATTGTCATTTTATAATTTTGAGACCACAATTTTTGCCATTTATCTAGGTCAATCCTTTATCCAAATTTTTTCCCCATGCAATCATTGTTTCTTTAACTTGCTCTTCCTCTAATTTAAACTCCAGCAAATGTCCATAAAGTTTTTAAATTACTTTTTCATCAGTACCTGTCAAAATTTTATCTAAATCAGACAACTTCTCATAGATACCTTCTGTTTTAACATCTTTATCAAATCTAGATTGTATTTGCAAATATGAAAACCAATTTTTACACCTTGTTCTTCCAATAGATTTAAGTTCACCCTTTTCATTCTAATCATTCATTCTCATCATATCTAACTGTTTGTTCCTTTTTATATACTACTGGATAGGAAAAAGCTTCAGTAGTAGACAACCATAGTGGAATTTTTAAATAATATTGTTTTTTTATCTTCTCCCAGTTTAGAAACAATGCTTCTCAAATATAATGTCTTCTAAAATACCCCTGCATTTTAGTTCCCTTTACCAGACGAAGGCATGCCATCCTAACAGCAAGTCATGTCCTTCTAAATTCAAAAGTCTAGTATTCCTTAATGTTATCCACTCCTTTACCCACATCAAACTCGTCGCCTGGTAGTATAATTCCCAATTGGGCAAAGCAAATCCTCCTCTTGTTCTTGCATCTTGTAACGATTTAAGTTTTATTCTCGCTTTCTTCCCCTGCCAAATGTATTTTAGCACAATTTTGTTTAAATCTTCAAAAAATTATTTCCCTAATCTGATTGGAATTGTCTGGAATAAGTATAAAATTCTAGGCAATACATTCATCTTAATTGTAGATATTCTCCCAATCAATGATAATTGTATATTTTCCCATTTTATCAAGTCTGTTGCAATCTATTGTTTGAGTTTAAGATAATTATCCTCCTTAAGTGTGCTACATCTTGATGTTACATGTATCCCTAAATACTTAACCTTATTTGTGACCTGCATCCCCAAAACTTCCTCCAATTCTTTCTTTCGTCTTGCTAACATGTTTTTTGTTAAAATCTTTGTTTTATCTTTATTTATTTTCAAACCTGCTACTTTCCATACTCTTCTATCTTTTCTATTTAGGTGCTGACTCCAATAGATCCTCTAATATGAATACCAGGTCATCTGCAAAAGCTTGTAATTTATACTCTTCTTTTTAAATTTTCATTCCTTTTCTTTTTCTTCTCTGATGTTCCTATTCAATACTTCCAGTGTTAACACAAACAGCAGAGGTGACAGTGGACAGCCTTGTCTAGTCCCTTTTCTTATATCTATCAAGTCTGTTAACTCTCCATTTATCATAACCTTTGCAGTTTGTTTACAATATATCATTGTTATGGCTTGAATAAATTTTTTTACCAAAGCCCATTTGGTCCAATTGTAACAGCATAAAATGCCAATTCACATTATCAAAAGCTTTTTGTGCATCTATAAACATCAAAGCCATTTGTTTTTCGGGATGCGTATCTAAAATTATTCTTATATTGTCTTTAATTTGTCTCTTCGGCAGAAATCCATTTTGATCAGGATGAATAAAATTAAGGATCTTTTCAGTCTTCCTGCCAGAATTGAAGCAAAAATCTTGTAATCTGAATTTAATAGCGATATAGGTCTGTAATTTTTAACTTGCTGTGAGTCTGTGTTCTCCTTCGGTACAAGTGTTATATATGCTTCTGACCATGTTTTGGGTATTCTCTTTGTTATAATTTCAGTCACAACATAATAAGTGAAGATTCAATGTTTCCTGAAATGTCTTATAAAATTCGACTGGCAAACCATTCGGACCTGGTACTTTCCCAATGCTTTTTTAAAGCTTCTGTTAATTCCATCATTGTTATGTTACTTTCTAACATTATTTCAAATTATATCTTTGGGTATCCGGGGCAAATAATTTCCCATTATATCTTTGAGTATCTGGGGCAAATTTGCTTTCTATAGGTATTGTTTAATTCTTTCTTCCTGAACATTCTCTTGATGGTACAATTTTCCATAATAATCTTGAATAATTTTTTTCTTCTCCACATTTTCCATAGCGTACATGTCCTTAGTCATTTATCAATTGATTTATCCTTCTCGAATCTCTTTCCTTTCTCAATTTATATGTTAGCCATCTGCCTGGTTTATTTGCATCTTCAAAATAGTTTTGCTTAGCATTTTTAATTTTTTGTGCTATTTCTTCATTTTCCATCAGCCCCATTTTATGTTTAGTTATGTCCATTTTAATTTTAATGTCTTTTTTTGTGGAAATTTCTGTATTTCTGTTTCCAGCCTTTTGTAGTCATCTTCCAATATTTGAAAGGTTTTTCTCTGTTTTATATTTCTTTTCCTTGTATAGTCCATTATCAAGCCTCTTGTATAAGCCTTCATCTTTTGTGTTTTCTTTAAAGAAAAAAGTCAGTTCTCTCTCAATTTTCTGTTTGAAATCTTTTTCCTTTAATATCGTATTATTTAAAGTCCATCTAAATCTCCTTTTTTGTCCTTTCCATACAAGTGTTATTGGATTGTGATCTGCCCAGGTACTTGTTTCTATTTCAATGTCTTGTGTGGTTAGAGAGCAATTCTGTTGACAACCATATCATATCTATTCTAGACCATGATGCATGTCTATTTGAATAAAAAGTATATTGTTTATTTTCCACATTTCTCTCTCTCCATGCATCTTTTAAGTTTATCTCATCTGCCATTCGAAAGAAGGACTTTGGCAATGTCTTTCTAGCTTTCTTTGCTGTTTTTTGTGTTTTATAATCCAATTTATCATTTATCATTCCACTGAAAATATCAGACAAATATTAGCATAGTCCAGTTCAATTATTTTTTTATGTAATTTCCTGTAAAAATCTTCTTGATTATCATTTGGAACATTTATTGCTATTACAAGTATATTTAGATTATTATCCATTATCTCCACCATCAAAATCCTTCCATCATCATCTGTATATATTTGTTCCACAGGGATTGTATCTCTAATGTATAACACCACTCCTCTCTTTTTACACTGTGTCAACACTGTTAACAATTTCCCTAATTTTTGTTGTTTCAATATATGATCATGTTGTTTTTTTAATATGTACTTCTTGTAGGCAGATTATATCAAATTTTAATTTCTCTAAGTTATGAAATAGTTTTCTTCTTTTAGTAGCTGAATTAAGTCCATTTATAATAATTGTAATCAGTTTTCTCTCATCCATTTTAGACTTTATAAGAAGGATTTGTTGCGCTAGTAGATCTTGATTCTCTTTGCTCTCTGGGTACACCATCCAGGGCTCCTTCTTTTTCAATTACTGCTATGCATTCCTCTTGAAATTCAGTTAATGACTCTTCTTTTCTTGTATCTTCCTCCCTTCGTCTGAAAAATTCCAGATAGAATAACTCAGCTTTTTCAACTGTATCAATTCTGTGTCTATGTTCCTGCCAGGTAAACATGAGACCTTCTGGTATCAGCCATCTGTAATTTATTCCTCTCTTAAGTAACTCTTTGGTGAAGAATGAATATTCTCTTTTTATCTCTCTCACTCTTCTCGGTACCTGTTTCAGTACCACTATTTCTTTATCTTTGTACTTTAGTGTTTTTTCTCTTGCCGCCTGCAGTCTTTGTGATTTAATTATTTTCTTAGTAAATCTGATATGAACTTCTCTTGGCAGTTTATTTCTCATCACATATCTTGTATAGACACGAAAAACCTCATCCATTCCATCCATCATCTTCTCTTTAGTTACCTCTAGTGCTTCTGCCAAGATTTCGGTCATCATTTCAGCAAGGTTTTCACCCTTTTCTTCTTCTATATTTTGAAATCTAAGATAGAATTCTGATCTATCAATTTCCCATCCCAGTGATCGCAGAGATCTGCCCTTGTCTCTTTCAACTTCACTCAATCGGGTATCCATATCTCCAATCTTATTATCTCATTGTACATCTTGTTCTTCAATTTTCTTGATTCTGTCCTTGTATTGAATCATCATCTGTTGAATATTTTCAGTTTTCTCATCTGTCTTTTCAGTTCTTTGCCCAACATTCTCTGTTCTCTTTTCAATATTATCTGTTTTTGCTTGTATCTTTTGAATTCCTTACATAATCATCTGCAGTGTCACTTCTTTCTCCTTCTCTTGTTGTAACATCACCTCTATTGATCATTTGTCCTCCAGATGGTGAGGAGGAAGAAGTCGGGATTGAAGAAGCTGAAGCTGCTCATTTCTGCTCATCTTAGAATACTTAATAGGAAAATTGAGAAGAAAAAGCAAGAGCAAGAGCAACTGCCACTCCAATAAAAAACATCAAAGCAAAAAATAGTAATAAAAAAGAGAATGGAAAAAATCTTCAAGCACTTGAACACCTTCATCTAATTGGTTCCAATTATGTAGAAGAAAAGGAAAAAAGGGGAAAAAAATGTAAAATGGAGAAAAGATGAAAAAATAAAAAAATTAGAAAAAGTTTAAAAAGACAGAAATCTGCATATTCCCCTTGCTAAAAAGGTAGAACAAAGGGAGGAGGGAGGGGGAAAAAAGTAATCTTATTCCTGTATCAAAAGACTCAAGTCCAAATATAAAAATCCAACTGTGGGGGAGTAAAAAAAAAAAGGAAAGAGAAAATGCAATTCTGTCAGTAAGCAAAGCACTGCCACTAAATATTCGAGGCTCTTTACTAAATCAAAAAACAAAATTTCCAGTTCTCTTTTCAAGATAACTTCAATCTTCTTTCTTTCAATTTCAAGTCCAGACTCCAGCTATCAGTAGTTCCACAGAAGAGCACCTGCATAAATAATCTACATGCTCTTCCCACTATCTTTTCAATGAAAAACACAGAGTTCTTGAATGTAACACCAAATGTATCAACAAGAAAGAAAGAAAGAAAGAAAAACAATGTATCCAAGCCTCCAGGTGGCAGTGCTATTTATTTCCCTTTCCTTTCCCTTCCCCTCTAATATTTAAGTCAGGAATAAAAAAATAAAGAGTCTAAAGTTGTTGAAAAGAAGAAATAAAAAAAAATTTTTTTCCAAAGAGTTATTTTAAAAGGAAAAAATAAAAGTTGAATAGGAAAGACCAGTCCAGTTTAAAAATTGAAAAGTTTTTACAAAAATCCAAAGTTCCAATAAAAAGAAAAAAAAAACCTTCAGGTTTAATTTGTGCTTAATCTCACCACTTGACCACTTTTATCTTCACTTTTATATTTAACTTTTAGTCTTTTAGGGTGTTCTCTCCAGAAAATAATAAGTAGCAATTTATTTCACCAAACGGACACACTTTCTTTCCAGCTTTCTTCCGTTCCAGAACAGTCCCAGCTTCAGCAGCTTCAATGGCTGCCTCTCCACCATGGGAAAAAAGGGCTTCTCCTGGATCTTACCAGGGACTTTGTGATGTCCCTGGGATCAACAGGATGTGCCCTCCTCAATCACCATCTCTACGGGACCGTTTAGATCCAGTGGGACCATCCTGCAATGGAGATATCAGTGGCGATCTTAGAGCTTCAAGATTGCGCATTGTACCACCGTGACACCAACTCCACCCTCCAATAAAATTTTATTGTTTTCCACCAGTACAAATCTTAGTTAGATTTTTGATAGCTTTTGCATCAGCATGTAATATTATCTTACATTTCCATCACCTTTTCATACATATCATTAATACATATTACCTTTATTTACAGTTACTATTATTGTTCATCTTTAACACTTTTATCTATCTATTTACATATTATGTACCACTCTCTTGAGACTTCACTTATATAGTCATCTTTTCTAATTCTTGTCTCTCTTTTCTAGCCACATGTACCATCTATGCCAAACTGAGTAGTAATCAGATTCTTCTTTTTCTCTTATTTTTAGTGTGAGCATGTCCATTTCAGCACAGTATGCTATTTTTTGTAAAATTAATTCTTCTGTTGGGACCATATGTTCTTTCCACATTTGAGAATACGCTATCCTGGCCACTGTCAATATGTGTAACATTAAGTATTTTATCTTTTTCGGATATTGTTTTTGAATTATCCCCAGTAGGTAGAGTTCTGGTTTGAATTCAATTTGATGTCCAGTGATTTCTTGTATCCAATCTCTAATTTTAGTCCAATAAGTCCTGGCTTTGGGGCATAGCCACCACATGTGATAAAAGATACCGTCAACTCATTGACATTTCCAACATTTTGGATTAGAATTTGGGTATATCTTAGCTAATCTTGCCAGGGCTAAATGCCATCAGTAAAACATTTTGTATAAATTTTCCTTATATGTTGCAGCTGTTGTTAATTTATAAATTATATTCCATTTTCCACACATCTGAATTTATATTATAACCAAAACTCTCCACCCACGCTATCATCATATTCTTGACTGTTTCATCTTTCATTTTAAAATCTAACAGATATCTACACGTTTTGGATATAAATTTTTGTTCCAGTCCAAGTAGAATCTTGTCCAATTGATTTTGCCCCATCTCAAATTCAAACTCTTCTGAGTCTGCTTTATATCTATTTTGAATTTGAAAATATGGCCACCAATCAATTGTAATTCCTTGTTCTTTTAGCTCTTGATTTGATTTTAATTTTCCTTGGGCATCTAATCATTATACTTTATCATTTCACCTAAATCTAGTCTGTTTGGGTGTATCATGGCCTCCATGGTTGACAACCAGCGTGGTATTCTCATATAATGTTTGTTTTTTTATTTTTTTCCATGTTTGTAATAATAAATCTCTTATTAGATGCTTGTTGAAATAGACATGTGTTTTACCCTTTTTCTCCCATAAATATGCATGCCAGACTTCATGGAGGTCATGACCCTCTATTGTTAGTATTCTTTTATCACTTAATTTGACCCAATCCTTGACCCAATTTAGTATCGCTGCTTGATAATATAATTCCCAATCTGGTAGCCCAAAACCACCTCTGCTTTTACTACCTTGCATCAGTTTTAATTTGATGCGTGGTTTCTTACCCAGCTAGATGAATTTTGTTATTATTTTATTTAATTCATTAAAAATGGCTTCTCTAATTTTATTGGAATCATCTGGAAAAGATACATTAATTTAGGTAGGGTGTTCATTTTCAGTACTGCTATTCTGCCTAATATTGATAATTGTAGTTTTGCCCATATTTCTAATTCTCTTCTAATCTGTTCAATTAATTTAGAATAATTATCTTCTTTTAGTGATGAGCACCTGGCAGATAGCCATATTCCCAAGTATTTTATTTTTTTCCCACTCTGTAGTCCCCATTTGCTTTTTACCTCTGTTTTTTTTATTTGCAGTGCAGCTTTTGATTATCAATTCGGGTTTTTTTTAATCCTGCAACTTCCCCAATTTTTTCTATTTCTTGAAGTAATATTGGTCCACTATCAATTGGATCTTCTACTATGAATACAAGTTCATCCACAAAGGCTTGGACCTTGTATTTTTTGTTTCTAGTTTTAATACCCTTTATTCTTGAATTTCATCTGACTGAGGTAATAATACCTTTAATGATAAAATAAATAGCAGAGGTGATAGTGGGCACCCTTGTCTCCCTCCTTTACCTATCTCGAAATCGTCTGTATACTCTCCATTCATTAATATACTTGCTGTTTGAGTAGAATATATAGCTTGCAATGTTCTTACTGCTGGTACCAAAGTTCATTCTTGTTATTTATTGTAGCATAAATTTTCAATTAAGATTGTCGAAAGCTTAATTGGACGGCAGATCATTTGAACTAATAACCAACCACAAGCCACTACTGAGTATTCTTGCGGGAGACAAATGTCCACCAAACATCCTGTCCCCAAGAATGCTAAGATGGATGGTATTCCTAGCAGCATATAACTACAAACTAATCCACAAGCCAGGAAAAGCAATAACACATGCAGACACCCTCAGCAGATACCCCCTGCCAGACATCATTGAAGACCCGGCACCTTGCACTTCTGTGTTGCTCATCAAGAATCTCGAGCCAGGCCTGCTAGCATCAGCAGAAATCGTGAGACTCACAGAAAAAGACAGAACCTTGATGCAGGTTTTGAATTGGCTGTGGAGGGGATGGCCAGAATTGATGGGGGGAGATAAATTTGCTCCTTTTAAAACTAGGCAGACAGAGATATCAGTGATAAAAGGGTGCCTGTTATGGGGGGAGAGAGTAATCATTCCCCAGCAACTAAGGATAAGGGTTTTGGAACTACTGCACGAGGGCCACTTGGGCATAATACAGATGAAAGCCCTGGCAAGGAGTTACATATAGTGGCTGGGAGGAAATAGAAACCTGGGTCACCACATGCCCACCCTGCCAAGAGTCCTGACCAGCCCCTCCCTCAGCACCCCCCTCAAGTGGGAAAAGCCCACAGCCCCATGGGAACAGGTACACATCAATTTTGCAGGGCCATGCCAAGAGCACACCTTCCTATTAGTGGTCGATGCCTACTGCAAATGATTGGAAGTAGTCCTAATGAAATCAACCACAACAGAGGCCACCATAAGAGCCTTGAGGTAATTATTCATCACTCATGGACTACCAATGTGTTAGTGTCTGATAACAGACTGCAATTCACAGCACAACAATTTGAGGGGTTCATAGCGAGTTTAGGGATCCGTCATGCCCTGTAAGTGCTGACATACTCGATGACTAATGGACAAGTGGAGAGGATGATAAGAACCACCAAAGAAATCATCAAGAAAATGGGCCCATGGGACTGACAAGAAAAATAGATAAAATGCTGCTGATGCAACACATTACACTCAGTGCAGCAACCACAGGAGCCTAGCAGAATTATTGATGGGCAGGAAATTAAGATCACCCCTTGACAGGATTCACCCCAACTATAGTAATGACACCCCAACAGATTCACAGGTAAATGTAAGACCTTCACAACAGGGGACCAGGTATATGAACATAACTACAGGAGAAGGGCTACCTGGATTCAGGCTAAAATATTAGAAAACACCCACCCAGGTCATACAGAATAGAGGTGGAAAGATATGGAACCAGCACATAGACCAGTTAAGGGGCCGGATAACTCAAACACAAACAGAAACTGAAAACCGACATGGAAAAATACAACCAATTCTGACAACTAACAGAGAAAAAGAACAATCACAAATAACTCCAAGTCTAGCCTCAAACCCGATCAGAGTTGTCTTAACTTTAGATGGAGAAGTCCAGTGAAGTACTTCTGGGGCCTCTAGCTCAACGAAGCCCACCATGCCTCTGGAAATCTTCAAGGCATTTCCAAGGGCAGGATCCGGAGCAGCGGCAGATCTGTCCACACAGGCCACCACTCCAGGAACAAATGAGACATGCAGGCCCAGTTGCACCCACCAAAGCCCCGTCTACTTGCAGGACTACTTATGCTAGACGGTTTGTGATTGGTTGAACCTAACTAAGAGGGGAGGGGTATTAGATATGTAAAGACACCTCATTACTATGTATGAACATTGCATACATGAGTGGAATCTGATGTCGGACTCCACTCATTGGTCCAGCCACTGGCAGAAATAATAAAGTGCAGTCATTGGCTGAAGCGTTGGACAGCCACTTTTTCTTCCAGACTTAAATAAATGGCTGTTCCTTCAATCTCCTGTCCTGCCTCTTCATTCAGTGCACCCATTTTACAATAGCAGTTAATGTTGGGGAACAGCTTAAAAAAATTCCCTATTATCTCTGTCTACCCTGTTAATATTCTCTCTGTCTCCCATTTTCATCTTTCTCCATAGCCTGCCTTATCCAAGGGCACACCAGAATGTTTCCATCAGAAATTGCTTCCTTCCTGGTGATTAAAAAAAAATCTTCTGCCTCTGACAAGTACATATAAGATGGAAACAGCAGTAGACATATCCAGATGCAACATTGGCATTTTCAAAATTCATGCATTTGGTGGAAGAATTGTGTGTTTTTTAGATTCCAAGCACTGGAACTAGACAGAAATTATCTTTATTGCAAGATGGCTTAATAAGAAATCAGGTGAAATATATCATATGCCAATTTGGCATTTGCAGTTTGAGGGCGGGGGTGTTGATGTGGGTCTTTTCCCCCTCACAATTTTTAAACATCCATTTGGTAAGTTTGAGGACCATTATTATTATTGGAACAGCATTACTAGAATCACATGCATGAGGAATTGGGAGTTATGACCTGCTATTAATTCTTACATCTCTTTTTACTGTGCTTTTTTATATTTTCAGGGATGCACTGCATGGCAGAACAATATTATGTCAATATCCACACAGGGAATTAGGAAATTCACCTCTCAGTAAAGTGATATAGAGTGATGATAAATTTTACTAGATTTCCCATTTAATAACAGGTGGAAATAGCCAATGAATCATCCTTTAACCTTCAGTGCCTGTATGACTTGACTCAAAGGGCCCTTTAATGAAGAACTAATATTTCCTTCAAATCTCATAGCTTAAATCTCACTTGAATGAGCACTGAAGGGGCAAGCACAAATGTACAGAGTTAATTTATTATTCCTTTTGTTTAAAGTCATTTAAACTTAAATAACCTTTTGAAGGTTAAATTGGAAATGGCTGAACAAATATTAAAGTAAATAAAAATGCTGGTGGTTCTTTCCAATAGATCTCTCCTGTAATCTATAAACGAGTAATACTTTTAATAAAAAAGAAAGAAACTCTCAGGGAGCATACAAGCTTTTGGGAATTTCCCATTGGGCAAGATTATTATTATGGTTCATCACACAGTCAGCCAGATATTCATTCTGGATTTGGCACTTATCTACCTATTGAATCCATCCCAAGGACCTGGGATAGGCAAATGTTGATGTTTGATAGTATTAAAAGTATCATCACAGAATATAAGTTGTTCCAAATAAATTTGCCTTTGTAATTTGGAGGCAATTTTGTCAATGCTGATGATGTTCCAGTTGTTGTGGGTGTGATCCACTGTTTCCTCAGCTTCTTTGCAGAAGTAGCACTTGTCATCTGTTGCTGTTTTCTCAATTCTGCATTTGTTCTTAAGGTTTGGTCTTGTGAAGCTAGAATTAGCCCCTCTGACTCTTTCTCCAACTTTCCTGCACTTAGCCATTGCCAGATTTTGTTATTTTCAAATAATAATTATTGTTATTATTTTAATGTTTATCTGCTTTTAATGTTTGTAAGCCACCCCAAATCACCTATAAGTGAGATGGAAGGCATACAAGTCTAATTAATAAAATTTGAAAATAAAATATGATGATATAGTTCAGTGATGGCTAACCTGCGCACACATGTGCCTGAACCCATAATGCAATGCACACATGACCCCCATGCACTGCACACCTCTGTGCATGCATTGGTAACCCCCCCGCACCCTGCGCTTCTATACATTTGCCTCTCCCATGTGCCCCACCCCCGCACATGTGCGGCAGATACCCGACAGTCAGCTGACTGGCAGGAGGCACACGCGCATGCGCAGTGGACCTGAGGTGACGGCTCATGTGCCAGCAGAGATGGGTCTGCATGCCACTTCTGGCATGCATGTCATAGGTTTGCCTTCATGAATATAGTAAATCTCAGGCTTGGCTAAAATAAAGACAGATTTCTTTCTTTTCATTTCTAAATTAGCATGTTTTTCAAGGCATTCTTTCAAGCTTTGCTTTTCAAAACTTGGGCATAGAAAATTATTTTGTAGGGGCCAAATTAATACTAGCCTATTCATTTGTGACAGATGAATTCTAACTGCAACTACTGTTTTTATTATTGAGTCTTCATTTTAAGCTTATAGATAAGCACTGACTTTTTGAATTCATCTGCATTTTACCCATTTTGGGTGGGATTTTGTATGGTATGATGAAGTTATCTGGCAAATTGGAGAACTGCTCTATTCATTTTAATAGGCTTTAATAGAAAACTTATATAAAAATGGATTCTGGCTTGTTTGTTTCTCACAGATCAATACTGTCTTTATCTCATCTGATTTTCCTATAAAGAATGTGAAGGATAGTGGGAGAGAAATTATTTACCTGACATTTGCCTAGTGAAGTCCAACCTGGGATTTTTAATAGAACAAAAACATCAAAAATATAACAAAATGCTACGTCTGTACCACAGACAATGTCACCTTTGCTTTTCTCACATTTTCCCATCTCATAAGCAGAACTGATTTACATGAAAATAAGATATTTATTTCATAAAGAGTTTTTTTAAAGCTGCTGAGGGCAGCCTTCCATGCCTTCCATCTGGCTCAGACCAGAATAATTGAATCCTCTTGAAATTTGCTGACTGTTCTAACTAAGCTATTTCCTTTTCACTCTGTGAAATTAGAAACATGGGAGTTTCTGGATTTTGAGGCACTTTGCAACAAAATAGTCAAAGTCTGGTCCATTCTCTCCCTTTCTTCTAATTTAGTCTCCCTCAAGAGGATACATTCTAGATAATGTTGGGATTACAACTCAGAATCTTCCACTCTGCAACCTGGAGGGCAATAGATTAGAGAAGCTGCTTCTATATCATTAAAGCATTTGTGTCAAGTCAGACTTTTTATCTGTTCTCATAGTTATCTCATTAAAAGTACACCTTCTACACCTTTTTCTAACAATCTATCCTCGCTGAGATCACTGGTTGATTTTGTTTTGGAATGCCATCATGATAAAACAAACTTTGATTAGGAAAATAGAGGGACATTTTATATGGAAATGTATTGTGGAAAACCCTCACAAGAATATTCATCTGAGGTTGTATTAATATCAGTTGCAACATTTTCATTTTGCTTCTGGTGTATGATTATCAGCCATACTACCTTTACAATTTTGTTTCATACATTTTATTTCCCACAATTCATATAGAACAGGTTTTGTAGTTAGCAGAATGCTTGTCTGTCACCAAGACACTGGGACTTTCCAGAGTTCAGTGCTCTTTCATAAAGCACGTGGATGTTGTGGTGGTCTCTCATGGAAAAGATGAGACACAAGCGAGTGTTCTCGGGATGAGAGCCCGGAGCAAATTCCAGTGCTCCCTTTTAATTAGATTTTTAGCATAGCAAGTATAGTCACATTGTGGATTACAATAATTAGATATAGTACAGACTTGTTTACAGTTGTCTGAGCTGCTTGATTGTTTCTAGTGTTTGTTCTTAATTTCCTTACACTATCTCAGTGACCTTTAAGCAAGCATGTATGTATAAGGTCTTAGACTAATCATTACCCAATACCCAAGTCAAAGTTTATTCCCACATCTCCCGTGTTTTAGTTTTTTGATGATCGCGGATGCCTCAGTAGCTTTTCGCCATCTGCAACAGCAGTTCTCCTTCCGTAGGCTTCACCCGACACATTCCCAAAAGTCCAGGGAGACATTGGATACAACAGCATACACAAAGAGAAAATATAATAAGCAATATCACTCCAACAATTAGGTGATCAATCCATGAACCATCTGGCAACCAGGACCAAAGTGCAGACCACACATCCAGTCCCTCACCCTCCGATTGTAATGGATTCTCCTTCAAGGTTTGTTCCATGTGCGGTATAGTAGCTGTAATATTTGGAGAATAATCAGAGATATACATGCAACAATGCGTATGAACCACAGCGCAAACTCCCCTTGCGCAGCCAAAATAGTGTCCACCACATATCTGGTTTGCAGGACAAAGTCAAGAATTTTGCCTTGCTCTTCTTCAAGCAGCTTTAGCGTTTTAATGGTGTCTTTAAACATAGTAACTGTCCAATTGTTTAAACAATGTAAATCTTTATAGTTCATCATGACTCCTAAAGGGGGAATAACTCCCCTTGATACTTGTGTCCAGTAATGGGTCAAAACAGAGTTTACTTCTGTTGCAGAATGCGCATTGCGGATATGAGCAGTCCCCAAAGATTTTAAAATGACATGAGATGGGATTACTTTCCCAAAGGTGCAGACCCCTTTCCATCATGCTGGCATGCGATCAGAGGCCATCCGTCCACACAGCAACCATAGATTTGCTCCCAGGAGATGACCAACCTTATTTGGCTCAGCATAGATTAGTTTTGCAAAGGACTCCATTAACATAGCCAAATAAGTGGACGATGGTGCGTTATTCCCATTTGCACATTTAGGCAGCTGGTTTTCTTTCGTGGTGGGACAGCATGTGGCAGGAATATATGGACACCCATTTTCATGGATCAAAGATATGATATCAAAATAAGAAATGTTGTGTACAAAGTAAGATTTTTTGTTTTCATGTCACCCGAATAAACCCGACTTCCATTGCCAATAACAATTGTTTTGTTACAAAATGGATATGTTCCCAAGTAAGTCATATTCTCTACCGTCTCATTGTGGGTCCAGCAGATACCCACCACCTCTTGGATCCGGCTTCCAAGGTGTAAGGTATTTATGTTACTTGTAGTCCAACTGCTAGACCACGTCCCCGAACAACCATAGCATTGTTCCTTATACCAGTCGCCTTCGGGCAGAGGTACTGCAACCATTGGAAGCCCTGATGTTTTGTGAGTTGGCATGTGCATACATACCCAACAATCAGTTTTATTATGAAGGTTTGCTAGCTTCTCCATGTCCTGGATCAACGTGTTTCTTTTCCATTCCCCCAAATCCACCCCCTTGCCCCTTTGGCTGATGATAAGGACGCACACAGTGAGCAGGAACCCAAACAACTGTCCCCTCATCTTCAATGGCAGCGTATCCTCGGCCCCAAGTTATCAGTGGGACAGGTCCTTTCCACGTTGGATCTGGCAGTCTCCTATACCAAACTTTCGGTCTTGGTGTACCTGCAGAAGAGGAGGAAGCAAAATGCCTACTGGCTGCTGTAGCAGCAGGGGATCCTGTCATGTTTAAAAAATTTAAAGTGTATAAGGTAATATTAAGAATGTTTTGTATGTAAGGCAAACCATATCCATCCACTTCCCCCGTTTTTGTTTTTATATGAAGGAGTGCTTATTTGAGTGTCTGATTAGCTCGTTCCATGATGGCCTGACCAGTGGAATTGTAGGGAATGCCAAATTTATGTATAATTGACCATCGATGACAAAATTCCGCAAAGGCGGTGCTGATGTAAGCAGGGACATTATTGGTTTTTATTTCCATTGGTGGCCCCACATGTGTGAAGGTACGGAGACAATGGTTGATTACATGTTTTGTAGCCTCTCCTCGTTGAGGTGTTGCCATAATGAATCCTGAATAGGTATCAATGGTGACATGCAGATGGTGCCATGGTTTGAAAGGAGGGTGTTGTGTGACATCCATCTGCCATAGTTGACAAGCAGCTGTTCCCTGAGGATTTACTCCTTGAGGAAGAGCACTGGATTGGGCACTGCAACTAGGACATTGCTGAATAATAGCTGCAGCTTCTGCAGCAGTGAGACCAAATTGTTTACAAAGAGCTTTGGCATTCTGATGAAAATAGCTCTGTGAATCCCACGGAGTAACAGGGGAGAGCGAGAGGCAGGACATGGCCAAGGCGGCCGCATCGGCCACGTCATTCCCTTCCTGCAGCTCCCCGGGAAGTGGCTGGTGGCTGCGAATATGTGCAATATGCAAAGAATGTGTGCAAGAATGAAGACAGCTTTGCAGGGCTAAAAACAAACTCATAAGATTAGCATCAACAGATGGGGAAAGATAAGCAAATTCAATGTTAAGTATCAATTGATAAACATAAAGAGAATCCACAATTAGATTTAGCGGTTCTTGCGCAAATTCCTGTAAGGCCAAAATAGCAGCAGCTAATTCAGCCCTTTGTGCTGATTGCTGAGGAGGGGTAATCTTTGTTTTCCATACCCCTTCCTGTCTCCATGCACAAGCGCCGTAGGTCTTACCACCGTTCGCATAAACGGTCATGCCCTCAACAGGCTGCTTAGCAATAACTGAATTAAAATTTACAGATACATTTCGAAGCAACTGGAAACGGGGTTCACTGGGGGTATGGCAAGAAATCTTCCCTGGCCAATTTTCAAGAGCAATTTGCAATTCAATGGATTGACTATACCAAGTTTCCCACAAAGTGAGGGAGATAGGTAAAAATAACTGAACTAGATCTATGCCATATAAATGCATACTGCGATTCCGGCCTTTGATGATTAACTCACTATAAAGCATAGCCATAGTAGAAACTGTTTTTCTGGGAGTGTTCTGCAAATGCAACCATTCAATGATATAAACCTGTGTTTCATGTAATTGAAATAAAGCTGCCGTAGGCAAGGCTGGAGTTTGCCAAAGCAAATGGAGTGTCAGGAATGCATCGATCAACCCAACGCTGCGTTAAAGCCACATTTACGTGTGCCAGTACCTCCCTTTGTTCCGCTGATAAGGTTATAGCAGAGTCCGGTCTTGCGGAGCCCTTTAGGGCCAAGAACAAAGGCTGGAGTACCACTGTAGTTAACCCCAGGTAGGGTCTAACCCAATTAATTGTCCCTAGTATTTGTTGTAATTTTACTAGAGAAATCTTTTCCTCAGTTTTGATTTCCGGAATGACCAGATGAGCATAGGTTGCAAGGACCTTATGCCCTAAGTAGGCATATGGCGTTTGACTTTGAATTTTTTCTGGAGCAATATGAAGTCCAAATTGTAATAATACCTCTTTAAGGCAAGGTAACGCTGCCTTAACTGTTCCGGTGGGCTGGGAGCTGCAAGTAAAATATCATCCATGTAATGGTAAACCTTCCACCCAGGATGGGAGGTTCTGAATGGAGCCAAAGCCGTTCGAACATATGACTGACACATCGTTGGGCTGTTTAGCATTCCTTGTGGCAAAACCTTCCATTGGTAATGAAAGGTAGGTGCATTGTTATTCAACTCAGGTACGGTAAAGGCAAATAATTGCTTGTCATCTGTATGCAAAGGGATAGAAAAGAAGCAATCCCGTAAATCTACTACAACTAGATCCCAATTGCGCGGAATCAGGTTAGGGTTAGGCAAGCCACATTGTAACGTTCCCATTGGTTGAAGGATGGCGTTGACAGCTCTGAAGTCATGTAAAAATCTCCATTTTCCATTTTTCTTTTTGATAACAAATACCGGAGTGTTATACGGACTAGAAGTTGGCTCAATGTGGCCTAATTGTAGCTGCTCAGCTACCAATTGATGTAAAGCTACAAGTTTTTCCTGTGGAAGTGGCCATTGGTCAATCCAAACTGGCTGAGAGGTTAACAGTTGTAACTTTTCCATTATCCAATAACAATTTTTGTGCGGAACTGTGACAGCAAATCTCTACCCCACAAGTTTATGTGCAGGGGCAACACAAGAGGTTGAATCCTTGCGGTCTCGCCAGTTGCTCTATGCAATGCCATCAACCAATGTACACTACTTCTTGCAAACTGCATACCACCTACTCCACGAACAGCCAGAGAGTCCTCAAGCACCCATTCATTTGGCCATTCCTTTTGGCGTATCACAGAGACATCTGCTCCGGAATCTATAAGGCCAGAAAATGATTTTCCTTGAATTTCAATTGTCATTTTTGGTTGGTCTGTAGTCAAATTTTTTGTCAGTGCTAGCAATTCTGCAGCAACTGGAGAACTGGCCATTTCAGTGGACCCAAAACCGCCAGTTCGTGGGATCCCAGTTAAAGGATTCATAGGAATGTATGGAAGCAATAATAACTGGGCAATAGGTTCACCGGCCATTAATGATGCAGGAGTATCAGTGTACAATTGTATCTTAATGACCCCTTTATAATCTTGATCAATAACCCCTGGAATAACAAAGAACCCCTTTTTTGATGCAGAAGACCTGGGAAGTACCAATCCCACTGTTTTTTCTGGCAGTGGCCCATGCAAATGAGTGTCCTCAATGTACACTTGATTAGGAAAAGTCACATCAATCGAGTGCAACATTTTTAAACACAAACCTGCATTCCCGGTAGTTGCGGGCAATGCCTTTGTAACAGCCTTGGGAGCGGGGCTAGCTGCACGCCCCAAATTTGGTTTCCCAAATTTTGGTTCTGATCAGAGCAACATTGATTTGCCCAATGAAACCCTTTTTTGCATTTCGGACAGACCGACTTCGGGCGGACGTCCTTATTTTTGTTTTTGTTTGACGCCATTCCCCCCCCAGGGCCTCGGCACTGGGCTTTAAAATGGCCAGGCTCCCCACAATTAAAACAGTTTACTGTAGGTTTCATCCCTCTTTGTAATGCCATAGCCAAAGTCTCCATGTTGTAAGCCTGAGAACCCACCACTGCACATGCCTTTAACAGATCAGCCAGAGTAACCTCACCTCTAGCCACCAAAGGCTGTAAGATATGCTTGCAGTCAGCGTTTGCATTTTCGACTGCCAATCTCAGCAAAAGTTCCTTTGCCGCTTCCTCATTAGAAATCTGCCGGGTAATAGCCAATTGTAATCTTTCCACAAAATCGTTATAAGACTCAGATGCTGTTTGCTTAATTTGAGAAAAAGACCATGCCGGGGTTCCCACATCCTGGATGCGGGACAACGCCCCAAGGACAGCCGCCATAACCACGGGAAGTACGTGATCAGGCAAATTAGTAGCTTGATCAGCAGTGGATTCAAACAAGCCTGCCCCATAGATTTGGTCTGGCGTATACAGCCCCCCGAATTTCGTCCCCTAGTGATAGCTTCCCTTTTGGTACTCTGAATCAAAAACCACATACTGAGTAGAACTCAATATCATTCTCCTTAAATCTTTCCAGTCATTAGAAATCATGCGTGAGGTAGCCAAACTTGTCAGAAGACCCTTTGTAAAAGGACTTTGAATACCATAATCTTTAGCGGCTTTCTTGATTTCCCTAAGTACTGCCAACGGAATTGGAACCCATTCCGCCTCCATGTTGCCTTGAGCATCCACTTGCCTATTTACTGGAAACAAATTCATCTGGGGAATCTCATCAGGTTCTAATTTCCCCTCATTGAAAGTTTGATGCATCATTGCTTGAACTTTTCCCATTTGTGGCTGGGGTTTCTCATCCACATGTGTAGGCGCTGTTGGGGGTGAGAAAACATACTCCAGCTTTGGAGTCAGAGGGTGCAACACAATTCCTTTATAAGGAGGAAGTTCTGCTAAAGGTTTTAAAAGAGGTTGTTGCTGGGTCTCTAAAGCAGTCATAACAACCTTCCAATATGTCAAAATTTCAGCTGTTGCCCGTGGTTCCTCATGAAAGATAGTTCCAATTTTCCTCCATGTGTCTAACTTTAAAGAGCCCTTCTCTGAGTACCAGGGGCATTGCCGCCAGATCTCTTGCAGCAGCTTTTTCACATTACCTCTTGAAAGAACTATATACTCCCCTCCAGAAGGTTTAAAGAGAAAGAAATTTGTCCTGACTAACTTCAGCAGCTCACTAACATGTTCCTGTGGCTGAGAAAGTTTTCCCCCCATGTTCCCTGAAAAATCCTATTGTCCAGCAATAGTTAAGTACGTACTTTACCTATTCCAGGCGAGGAAACACAGAGGTCTGGACACGTACCACATGCAGTGGATCACGTCGGGATCACCACTTGTGGTGGTCTCTCATGGAAAAGATGAGACACAAGCGAGTGTTCTCGGGATGAGAGCCCAGAGCAAATTCCAGTGCTCCCTTTTAATTAGATTTTTAGCATAGCAAGTATAGTCACATTGTGGATTACAATAATTAGATATAGTACAGACTTGTTTACAGTTGTCTGAGCTGCTTGATTGTTTCTAGTGTTTGTTCTTAATTTCCTTACACTATCTCAGTGACCTTTAAGCAAGCATGTATGTATAAGGTCTTAGACTAATCATTACCCAATACCCAAGTCAAAGTTTATTCCCACAGGATGTATAATACTAATCAAAAACCAATCCAAGGAATCTTCAGTAATGATCAAATTATGTTCTTTAATGTATTGAAGCAGAGCCTGGGCTCTCCTGTCAATGGTATTAAGCCAGGGGTGGGATTCTACTGGTTCAGCCCAGTTCTATAGAACTGGTTGTTACAGTTCCTGGTAGTTTGGAGAATCAGGTCTCTGGCTGGCCCTGCACCTCTCTGCCCACTTCTCTGCTGCCTGCCTGTCAGTCCTTATCATGCATGCGTGACATTGCATGCATGCACAACACTGCTGCCTGAAGCCTGCTCTTGTGCGCCCACCAGGGCAGCCATTGCTGCCTGCCTTCTGTTGCGGCCCTGTCTTTACTCACCTCCCTGAGTGACTGAGGCTCTGCAAGCCCTAGTTGCCTTCTCCCCACTTGCCTTTTGCTGTTGCCGCTGGTCACCTTCCCCCACACTTGCCTTTTGCTTCCACCGCCAGTCACCTTTCCCCCACCACTTGCCTTCCGCTGAGGAACATGTGGAGAGACCTGTATAGGATCTGGCCAGGTCAGCGGCTGCTTGTCTCACCTGCTGCCACACAGCGGAAAGCTTCCAAGTCCCCCCTCCCATTAGAAATGGCTCCTGTGCAAGCAGAGAAGCAAGCCAGGTTGAATCCTGCTTCTCTCTGCTTGCCCGGGAGCTGTTTCCAATGGGGAGGATTCAGAAGCTTTCCGCTGTTTTGGGAAACTCTTGCTCTCCCCAAAACAGCAGCAGGTGATAGAATAGAAGCAGCCGCTAATCTGGCTGGAGCCTCCACATGTTCCTTCCTGCTGCTGTTGACAGGAGACAAGAGTTTCCCAGTACAGTGGAAAGCTTCCAAGTCCCCCTTCCCATTAGAAATGGCTCCCAGGCAAGCAGAGAAGCAAGCCAGGTTGAATCCTACTTCTCTCTGCTTGCCCGGGAGCCGTTTCCAATGGAAGGGATTTGGAAGCTTTCCACTGTTTTGTGAAACTTTTGCTCTCCCAAAAATAGCAGCAAGTGATGCAATAGAAACAGCTGCTAACCTGGGTCGAGCCTCCATGAGCCTCCATGTGTTCCTTCCTGCTGCTGTTGATGGCAGACAAGAGTTTCCCAGTACAGCGGAAAGTTTCCAAGTCCCCACTCCCATTAGAAATGGCTCCCGTGCAAGCAGAGAAGCAAGCTAGGTTGAATCCTGCTTCTCTCTGCTTGCCCAGGAGCCATTTCCAATTGGGGGGGGGGGGGGAATTCAGAAGCTTTCCTCTGTTTTGGGAAACTTTTGCTCTCCCAAAACCAGCAGCAGGAAAGAACACGTGGAGAGGCTCATGTCAGCAAAGTGCCTCTTGATCGAGTCCAGGGCAGCTGACGGCAGCTGCGGGGAGCAGAGCCTGGAAGCCCCGATGCACCACATGTGCAACTGCATGGATGGTGGGGAGGGACAGGCATGGACAGGTCCCAGAAGCCCCGATGCCACCAGAATTGCCATTTCTGCTTCGCTGCTGCTGCATCCCCCACCCCTGCCCCGGGACAGGTGACCGACCGCCTCAACTGCTTTCCGTGCCAAGAGTGGAGGAAAGAGAGAGAGAGAGAGCAGCCCTCTTGGTACGGAGAAAAGTTGCTTGTTTCCCCATATTCTTCTCGCCACGCTCTAGTGTGCTTCACAAATGAGAGGGGATGAGGCTGCTCAAGGAGAAAGCAATATGGGGAGATGCACAACTTTTCTCCACACTGAGCTGCATTTGCCAGTGACTCCAGACTGTTTTGCCCAGCTAAGACTAGATTAGCGGTCCCCAAACATGCTGCTGGAGAATTCTGGGAGCTAAAGTCCACAAGTCTTAAAGTTGCCAAGTTTGGGGACCTCTGGACTAGATTATCAACGAAGAGAGTAATATGCAGCAGATGCCTAGCAAAATTTAGTAATACTGCAGATTGGCTGTTTATATTGAAATCAGGTGCAAGATAGTGACGGTAGGTAAATTATTGGGTAGTTTAGTTTGGTATTGATGTCACTAGGCTGATTTTAGAAAGCTAAACAGGATCAGACCTGGTAAGTACTTGGCTGGGAAGCCAACACAAAATAGGGTGTGGGGAGAAATGGGGTTGGGAAAGAAAGAAGAAAGATAGGATATGATAACTTTTATTGTCATTTTTTTACCGTAAGTATGCTGGGACACATTAATAGTGAAATATATGTACATATCCATACACATACATAACACACATATACACATGCTACACACGCACGCACACAATCATTGCCCATTTTGCATACATAGCAGAAAGGAAGAAATAGTATTGGATACATATGCACAAATGTGTGTGAAAAAAATTGCAAAGAAATAGGATTATTAAAAACAGCTTCCAATCTTAGCAGTTGTAGATGAGAGAGAGAAAGAGAAAGAGATGAGGAAGAAAGAGAACGAAGAGAGAGAGATGAGAAAGAAGGAGAAAGAAAGAAAGCAGAGACAGAGATACCTGTTTAAAAGAAAATAGAAAAGTGTTTAAGGTTGCAGACCCTTGGGTTAGGCAAACACCATGGTCGTTAAGTGAACCTTGTGATCATTAAGCAAACACTGGTTGTTAAACAAGTCTCATTTTCCCCAATAGGCATTTTTAATCAGAAACCAGAAGGAATTGTTGGAAACTGGCAAAAACATAGAAAACCTCAATCACAATACTATGTGGGATGTTTTAACTGGTCATAAGTGTGTGTATGTGTGTGTGTGTGTGTGTGTGGCTGTCAAAACTCCAAAAACAGGTCAAGTAGCTCTGGGGAGGTCAGTCAAAAATTAGAACATTTGCTGAGCAACTGGCCATTAAGCGAGGACCAATTATATTTGGTTTGCCAGTCACATGGCCACCCAGTCAGATGACCACCAAGCCACACCCACAAATAGGCCACGTCCACAGAACTGTTTGTTAAAAAAATTGAATCTCACCCCTGTATTAAGCCAATGCTTCATACCTTCATATCCACCTTGACTTCCCCAGAATACTGTATCTATGTGCAAGGATTGTAAAAGCAGGTTTTGTAGGCATCCTGATTGGAGCATTGTTATAGCTGTCCGAGGAAACCTGAGAAGAATATAAATAGAGAAGGAAATTTTTTCCCCCAGAAACTTTAAAAAGTAGAGGTATTATTCTGTTAACATGTAGGTTCACAACATTTTTATATTTCTTGCGAAGGACATGATTTCAAGAGTGTTGACTAAAAACATATTCAGTCTTAATGACATTCATAAATTATCAAGGATTATAATTAATTCATCTAAAGAAAAGAGTTGTAGTCCATAAAAATATGCCACAGAAAAATGTGTACCTTAAAGTCTGTAATCTTACAAGTTTTTCTACACAAGTTTTCTTCTGAGAAGACAGATATACATTTGCAGTAAATAATTACTGATCGCTTACGGTCTATTGATGAGTACACCACCATCAGGCTGTTTAACCCTCTCAGGGCTCTTTCCCAAAATATTTACAATTTTAAATCTTTTATTCTTTTAACTATTTTACTATAATACTCACATATATTTTATGTTTTAACGTCTATTTACACCACCCAGAATTGCTCTATGAAAGAGATGGATGGATCGTTTCTAAATATGATAAATAAACAGTATCATTGTGCTAACATTGTTTTCATTGTAACCAAATTTTGTATCCGTCTGGAACCGTTTAAAAGACAATGTCTTTTAACCTTCTCACCTAGCTGACAAGAAGAAACCCAAAATGGTAATTTTTAAAAAATACTAAATGCATGAAATGCAACTGAACATTTGATACCATGTCAAGCTTGACTCAAAGAAAGCAATATTAAAAAAAAACTTCAGACAAAAGGCTTGTAAGTTATCTTTTCCCCCCTCAATGATTAGTCTTCAAATTAACATAGATTAGATTTTTTTCTACAGATGAAAGGTTTTTAAATTGTACTAGTAGAGAGACCAGAATACAATGGACTCTGAGGTAAAGATCCAAGTAATTTTGTCCAGTTCCTCTCCATTTATGCATTATGTTTGAGGGTTCCCATCAAAGCTAATTTCCACAACATTACAGGATACAATAGAAAGGGAATCTGATTAAAATCATAATTCTTGTTATGATATGTACAGAGTAACAAGGATATGCACATGGAAATGTTTATGAGAGTAGTTATGAATAATTATTAATTAGTTAATAGTTAATTAGTTAATTAATTAATTAGTTAATTAATTAGTCTTCTTACTGGTTGCCTTTGTCATTTACAGTCAACAAAGATATCAAAGTATAAGCACAGCATAAATACAACAGAGAACCTTAGATAGCAACAGAATATCAGATAGACAGAATGTCAGAGAGAGCAAGCTATGATCTCTAGCTCCCTCTTATGGTAATTTGCAATATAATCAACCAATCGGAATATAGTATAAATCAATACAGTGACTTTGTCTTAAAGCTACAAACATACATTGTTGGTTTATATATTGCCAACCAAACTAATTGGTGGACAGATTCCTAACATTCTCCCCTTTGGGTAGGTCAATATATAATACATTAGGGGCTTCCGGTTTGCAAGGCTTCAGCGGCGGCAGGGATTCGCGATACTGCGCGATCCCTGCTGCGCTCGCCGCCAAGATTCCCCCAATCCGTTTGGATCTGGGGGATAGAACTGCCTGGTAGAGGCAGCGGAAGACAGGGGGGATCCGGATAGGGGTTTGGGGGTGTCACAGACCCCCTCCCCAGCCGGCAAAACCCTCTTTTTCATAACCATGCTTATTCTTATACCTGTTATCTTATAATCAACAAAATAAATAAAATAAAAATAAACAATTGAGCAAGTCCTGAAGTATTTTACAAGAAGAGTACTACATTCCTCTGTTCTCAACAGAATACCCTACACCACTAGACTTGAGATTCTAGTCTTAGACAACCTTGAACTATGCCAGCTAAGACTGTACTTCAGCATAGTACATAAAATCATATGTTACAACGTCTTACCAGTTAATGAATATTTCAGATATAATCACAACAACAGAAGAGCTGACAACAGATATAAACTAAATGTAAAGCACTCCAAACTTGATTGCGGAAAGTACGATTTCAGCAACAGAGTGGTCAATGTCTGGAATTCACTACCTGACTCTGTGGTTTCTTCCCCAAACCCCCAAAACTTTAACCTTACTGCCTACTATTGACCTCACCCCATTCCTAAGAGGTCTTCACGGAGCATGTATAAGCGTACAATCGTGTCTACCATCCCTGTCCTATTGTCTCCAATTATTAGTTCCTATTTCATGTATTTAAACTTATGTTTATTCTTATTTCTATTATATTGTGTTTGACAAAATAAATTAAATAAATACATTATAAGTAAAAATATCACCTTCAATTGAGATTTCTAATTAATGCTAGTCCCTAGACTCAATATATGGTGGCAGACTTACAGTACTGGCAAACTAGATTTACAAATTCTTATCTTCTTTAGCTTTTCATCATTTGACTCTCCTCTGATTTTAAAAATGAGATACCATTACATTATCTCAATGCAGCTAGCTACCATCCATCCAGCATTAGTAATCAGCTTATTGAGGAACAGACATAGAGATTTTTAGGACTGACAAAGTTAGTTCTTCCTCTGATGATTCAGGGAAATTTTTACACCTGTAAGCACCAGACTTTTCCCCTTCAACCGAAAAGAATGAACTTCTGAAAGCTAGGTACTTTATTGAAAGGAAATGATCCTGGTACTAGTCAAAGCAGAATTTAAGATGCTTCCAGGCATACAGTAATAGATAAAGGGAATTAGAACCCCTCCCCTTATTTTGATGTGGATTTAGTCAAACAAAGAACCAACATGTTAATTCCCCACCCTTTTTCTGGGAACATATCTCAGAAGAGTTTCCAGGGAGTATCTTAAAAGGGCTGGAATTTTTATGGTCCCTTCTCCTCTTGCTATCTCTCCAAGAGGTGACAAGTTTCTAGACATCTGGCTCCAGTCCTCCAGTTGTATATCATGTGCATGCTATACAGTTTCAATATAAGACTCGAAATTCTAGACCTAGAAAACCTAGAACTATGCCCCCTTCGATCCAATCTAAGTATAGTATATAAAATCATACATTGCAATGTCCTACCTGTCAATGAATACTTCAGCTTCAACCATAACAACACAAGAGCAACAAAATGGAGCAACGGCAATACTTTCCAACAGAAGGAAACAGACATACACTCACGCTCTCTTCTGAGACTCAGACTAAGACTAAACAACCCAGGTTTCTGGCTCCATCTTATGGCTGTTTGAGAAACCACACCCAATTGCATGCTCTTGCATTCCCTTAAAGATATAGTACTAAAATGTTTATCCTGGTTTATATATTTCTAACCCAAATACCTGTTAGGTGACTTATATTCCTAACATAAACAGACCTTTTCCAATCCTGTGGCCACTGTTGAGTTTTCCAAATTTGTTGGCAAATTGAGTGTAGAACTTTTACTGTATCATCTTTTAAGACTTTGAATAGCTCAACTGGAATACTGTCATCTCCATTAGCTTTGTTGTTGCTCAGTTTTCCTAAGACCCATTTCACTTCACATTCTAGGATAGATACAAATTCAAGGTTAACCGCACCAAACTTGATTGCAGGAAATACGACTTCAGACACAGAGTGGTCAATGTCTGGAATACTCTACCTGACTCTGGTTTCTTCCCCAAACCCCCAAAACTTTAACCTTAGACTGTCTACTATTGACCTCACCCCTTTCCTAAGAGGTCTGTAGGGGGCGTGCATAAGCACACCAGTGTGCCTACCGTCCCTGTCCTGTTGTTTCTTTTTTTTCTTTTATGTATCCATTTCATGTATTCATAACTATGTTTACTCTTATACCTATTATCTTGTAAGCAATTGACAAATCAAATCAAAATAAATAAATAAATAATTTTTTTAAAAAAAATGGCCCTTCTCTTCACTGGACTATCCATGCCCACTTCTCATAACTGTCCTTCATATGTTTTAGTCTCCAGTCCCCTAATCATCCTGGTTGCTCTTCTCTGCACTTTTTCTAGAGTCTCAACATCTTTTTTACAGTGGGGTGACCAAAATTGGATACTGTATTCTAGGTGCGATCTTACTAAGGCTTTATAGATTGATATTAGTACCTCACTTGATCTTGATTGCATTCCTCTGTTAATGCAATTTAGGATTACATTGGCTTTTTTGGCTGCTGCTGCACACTGCTGGCTCATATTTAGCTGGTTGTCCACTAAGACTCCAAGATCCTTCTCACTGGTTTCATCCAGTCTATATGTGTACTTTTTTTTTTTTTTTGCTTAAGTGTAAGACTTTACTTTCCCCTACATTGAATTTAATTTTGTTAGATAGGGCTCAGTGTTCAAGTCTGTCAAGATCCATCTGAATCTTGAGCCTATCTTCTAGGGTATTAGCTATTCCTGCCAGCTTAGTATCATCTGCAAATTTGGTATATTCCCTTTCTATTCCTTTATTTAAGTCATTTATGAAGATATTGAAGAATACTGGGCCTAAGATGGAACCTTGTGGCACCCCACTGCTTACTTCCCTCCATGTAGACCCATTAAGGTATGGTTTGTCAGGCAGTTACAAACCCATCTAGTGGTGATGCTATCTATCCCACTTTTTTCTAGCTTATCAAGAAATAGGTTGTGATCTACTTTGTCGAATGTCTTGCTGAAATCTAAGTATATTATATTTGCAGTATTACTGTCTAAGTACATTATATCTGCAGTATCACTGGTCTACTAATTTAGCCACTAAGTTGAAGAATGAAATAAGATTGATTTGGCATGATCTTTTTTTAAAAAACCCATGCTGACTTGTTTCTAGATGTTGGCAGATTTTTTTATTATCTTTTCCAATATTGATATTAGACTGATTGGTCTGTAGTGTCCTGAGTTTGTTTTATTTCTTTTTTTGAAGTTGGGAACCACATCATTTTTTTCCAGTCCTCTGGTAGTTCCCCAGTGCTTCAGGATTTTTGAAAGATGAGGTATAGTGATTCTGATATGACCTCTGCCAGCTCCTTTAGAACTCTGGGATGTAATCCATCATGTTCCAGTGATTTGTATTCATCAAGATCAGACAGGTGTTCTTTTACTATTTTTTTTGCTTAATTTTTATTTCTAGTCTGTCTTACAGTTATGTTTGTGGTTGGTTGGACTATAGCAGAGGTGGTATTCAGCAGGTTCTGGAGAACTGGTAGTGGAAATTTTGAATAATTCGCAATGCCACCTCTGACTGGCCCCGCCCCATCTATTCTCTGCCTCCTGAGTCCCAGCTGATTGGCTGGGTCTTCTTTTATTCCCTGCACAGGAGAACGGAGCTGGAAAGCAGGTTAGTGGGGTGGGAAGAGAATGGGGATTTTACAGTATCTTTCCCCTGAGTGGGAATGGAGATTTTACAGTATCCTTCCCTTCCATGCCCACCAAGCCACACCATGCCCACCAAGCCACGCTCACAGTACCGGTAGTAAAAATAATTGAATCCCACCACTGGGCTATAGGTTCTTTTTGCATGAAGACTGATGCAAAGAATGAGTTAAGCAGCTCTGCTTTTTCTCTGCTGCCTATTACTTCCCTGTCATCTTTCTCTTTAGTGGGCTGACTATTTCCTTGTTTTCTTTCTTGTTGTTTATATGTTGTAAGAATTTTTTTTATTATCTTTGACTTTTGTTGCAAATCTGTGTTCATTCTGATCCTTTGCTTTCCTAGCTTCGTCTTTGCAGATTCTGGCTATCTGCTGATATTTGGCCTTAGTTGTGTATCCCTATTTCCATTTTTGTACTTATCTTTTTTGTCTTTTAATTTGTCAGAGAGATCTTTGTGCAATCATGCTGGTTTCATGCTGGATTTCTTGTTTTTCTTTCTCTCTCTTTTTTATTTTAGAAAAACCTTTATTAAACATTTAAAAAAATTGAATGCAAAATATAATACAACTGATTAAAATGAAAATGCTATAAATATTACAAGCCATTTTGACGGTGCTTACATACTAATTATTGTTCTCATGCATATTTCATATTCCTGGTTGTTCTTATACATTATCCTTCTAAACTATTCATTCCTTATTTATTTAATCACTTATTTCTGTCATTTATCCATTTGTACCAGTTTCCCCACACTGTATAATACTTTGAATCTTCCTTCTCTTTTAATTTTAGAGTAAGTTTATCCATTTCAATGCAATCATTTTTATTATTATTATTGGATTATTAAGCTCTCTGTCGGCATGAGGTCTCCTTTCCAACATTGTGCGAGTGCTAATCTCGCTGCAGTGACTATGTGTCAGGATTTTACCTGCCCAGACAAATTTCATAGTTGTTTTATTTAGATCCAAAAAAAAACCTTTTTATCCAATTTTACCAGGATCATTTGAAACAAATAAAGTAATCTCTGCAAAATGTTCATTTTAATAGCCACAATCTTCCCCAACAGAGATAACTGTATTTTCTCCAACTTTTCTAAGTCTTTATTTGTTGTACTAGGTTCATATAGTTATCTTCTTTTATTGTTGAGCATCTTGCTATTAGCCAGATGCCCAAATATTTACCTTTCTTTGCAATTTATAGTCCTGTTTCTTTCACTAATTCCCTTTTCTGTTTATCTGTTAAATCTTTCATTATCATTTTAGCTTTGTCTTTATTAATTGTTAGACTAGCTACTTCCCCAAATTTTCTATCTCCTGTATTAATTTTGGTCCCATCTCCATTGGTTCTTCTATGAAGAATACAAGGTCGTCAGCAGACGCTTGGGCCTTGTATTCTTGTTTAATTTTCAACCCTTTTATTTCCTGATTCGATCTAATTTTATCAACAAATTTTCTAATGTCAGGATAAAGAGCAGAGGTGAAAGTGGACATCCCTGCCATATTCCTATCCTTACTTCAAATGAATTTGTAGATTCCCCATTTATTATTAATCTTGCTTTCTAAGCAGAGTAAATTGACACTATCGTGTTTTCAAATTATCTCCGAATTTCATAATTTTATCTGCTGGATCATAAATTGCCAATTAACCTGGTAAAAGGCCTTTTGGGCATCCAGAAAAACTAGCACCACCTGTTTTTCTGGATGGGCCTCATAGTACTCTATTACGTTGATTACTGTTCTTATATTATTCTTTATTTTTCTTGTTGGTAAAAAATCCATCTTGGTCTGAATGTATTTTTCCAGTCAATATTTTTTCATTCTTTCTGCCATAATATTCATAAAAATTTTGTAATCAGCATTTAATAAAGAAATTGGCCTATTTTTTTTTTATCTGCGTGGTATCTGTGCCTTCTTTTGGTATTAGGGAAATATATGCTACAATTCTGGTAGCCTTGCTAATACCTCATTGCAAACTTCCAATAGTACCCAATCAATTGCCTCTCCTAGGCTTTTGTAGATTTCCACAGGTAATCCATCTATCCCTGAAGTTTTATTGTTTTTTTTTTGTCTCTGAATTTCCTTCCTTAATTCTTCTATTGTAATATCCCTATTCAACATTATCATGTATTCTTCTGTTAATAGTGGCATACCTTCCCCTTTTAAATAATTATTTATTTTCTCATCTGTAATATTCCCTTGTTTATAGAGTTCTTTAAAGAATTCTTGTGCAATACCCCTTTTCTTATCCATATTATATTTAAAATTCCCCTCTTTATCCTTTAGCTGCTGAGTCATTCTTTTTTCTCTTTCTTTCCTTAATTTATAGGCAAGCCACCTCCCCGGCTTATTTGCGTGTTCAAAGTAATTTTATTTTACAAATTTCAAAGCCCTTAAGTTCTTTTCCTGCTCCAATATTTTTAATTTATGTTTAGCTAAGGCCCATTTACATATAATTAGCTCATTCCCCAGTTTATCTTGTAGTTGGGTTTCCAAATATTTAATCTCATCTATAACGTATTATATTATTTCTCTCTTTCTTTTTTCCTCTTCACATTGTAAGCTATCGTTAACCCTCTTGCATACGTTTTTGTTGTATCCCACAAATTCTGTAAGGATGTATGATGTTTTGTGTTGTCTTTAAAAAATAGCTATAATTCCTTTATCAGTCATTCAGTATATTCCTTCTCTTTCAGAATTTGTGGATTTAGCGTCCATCTCCCTCTCTTCCTTTGTTGTCCTTTCCATGTTAATATTAGGGGGTTGTGGTAAGCCCAGATGTTTGGTGCTTTTCTATGGTTTCTATATCTTTAACTAATGCTTTATTTATCCAAGCCATGTCTATCCTTGACCGGGATTTGTGGGGATTGGAGTAACAGGTAAACTTATTCTCTTCTGGATTATCAGTTCTCCAAATATCTATCTAGTTCTTCTACCATATCAAAAAAAGTTTTAGGGAGGGTATTCTTTTTTAAAAATTCTTTTGGTTACTGCTATAATCTTTCTTTGTATCTATGATCGTGTTGAAATCACCTATCATGCATGTATCCTCTTTACCTGTCATGCATTTATTGAAATCTTTGTCTTTACTTTCCTGTCGCTGGTCCTCTCGACTTATCTGTTCCAATTCCTCTCTGCTGCTACCTGATTCCTCTGAACCAACAAGTTGGTCATGGAGATCTTGCACTTTATCTAATGCAGTGGTAGTCAACCTGGTCCCTACCACCCACTAGTGGGTGTTCTAGCTTTCATGGTGGGTGGTAGTGGTTTTGTCCCCTACTTTATAAATCACCATTACTGTGGAACCAGTGGGTGGTTAGAGAAAACTTTACTATTAACAGAGATACAAAAGTGGGTGGTAGGTATAAAAAGGTTGACTACCCCTGACCTAATGTATCAACTTTAATTCCCCCTCCCACTAAGATACCAACATTCCTTATAGTGTTATCCATTGGAATAATATGCAACATTTCTTAGGTTGGGCTGCTAAAAAAATGATAGTCTTTTCTTTGCTCTCAGACTCTCTGTGGAATTTGTTTCAATGTAACAATTTCCTTGCCTTTGTATGTCATCAGTTCCTCCCTGGTTATTTTATATATGATATATGATGCCTGAAAGAAAGTCTTTCAGGCAAAGCGCACATGAACCTCCATTGGCAGCCTGTAGTGTGTGGTATAATTTATATAAACTCTTTAAACCACATCCAATTCATTTATTATTTCTTGTTTATCTTGCTGAAGAGCCTCTGCTATCAGTTCCACCATTACTGTTGCCAGGTCCTCATCCTTAACAGTTTGAAATCTCAAATAGAACGAGGCCCGGTCAATTTCCAAATGGATCAATGAATCTTCTAATTTCTTAATTTCGTTCTCTCATTCTCTGATCCACCAAATCTATTTTTTCTTCTGTTTGCTCTGTTCTTTTCTCAATTGTTTTTATTTGTTGATCATTCTTCTGTATCACATCTTGTATTGAGCTCATTTTTTCATATAATTTCTGAATCTCTTGACTTCCCTTTAACCTCCTCCATCTCCATGGTTTTTAGTCATGTTCTCTTGTAATTTCACCATGGTTTCCTGGATTGATAGTAATGTAGCCTGCACAGTTTGCATATTCAGTGCAGAATTTGATTTTTCTGATGCAAACATCCCTTCAATTGATCTCTGATTTGCTGGAGATGCAATTGCTGCAGTTGATGTTGGAGTGGTTTTCTATCCAGACTTTAAGATGGTAGTTGTAATGCTTATCATTTTCTTTAAATTTCTGTATTGCTCTCCTAGGACCCTATCTATCTTTTCCCGAACCACCATCCAATACTCTCTTAGACTTCTTTTCTTAACCTCTACTCTTTTATCCTATAATATAATGTACTATAATATATACTATGTTATATTCTGGATACTAAATAACCAATACAATCTTCTAAGTTAGTGTATGCCTTATTAATTGATGCTAATAGCAGTAATGACAATCAGTAAAAATGCAATCTATTCAATACAATCTATTCATTAGTTAATTGACAAATTAATTGATTAATAGGGTTAATTAATGTTGATTAATAGGGTTGTTCCACTATAATTATAAATAGATAAGACTGTAACTCTAAATTTAAATATATCTTTAAATAACAATAACAATAAATAACAATATAAATATATAACTACCAATATATATCAATCTATGTATGTCTATATGAAAATAAATATCAATATCAATATCAATATAAAATTACTTATAGAATAAGTAAGTTTACATGTAAAATTTCCGTTAGGCAAGAAAACAGTCAGCTGTTTTCTTGCCTTGAAAATGGCAGTCCTGCTATATTTGCACTGTCACTTTCCTGCACTCTTTCCTTCTCTCCGTTTCTCTCTTCTTCCGCCATTGGAGCACCAAATTTTAAGGGAAAAATTTAAGGGAAAAAGGGAAAAAGTACCTTGGTTCTAGGCACTTCACTCTCTCCCAGTCTCATGGGGCACTTCCAATCTCTTCTATTTTCAATCACCTCTTCTTCTCCAAGACTCTGCCGCTCTTCCTGTATTCTGCTGTCTTCTTTTTTAAAAAAAAACAATTTTATTTCAGTTTTCACAAAACACACACACACAAATATAAAACATCTTTTTTTGGTGAACACTTGGTTCCAGGTTTTCAAATCTCCATACAGATACAATCTCAGTTACATATTCATCTTTTATCTTTCATATTCAATTTCATATGTTATCACTATTTTAATTGTTCTTTATTAGTTTTTTTCCCTCAGATACTTATCTCAGGCTTATTTTATAACACTCTCATTTATTTCTAAATCTATTAAATATCCTTTTCAAGGTTTTCATATTTTCAAAATAATTATACTTATACTTTCATCTGTCCTGTGTACAATTTCAATCCATATCCACATTTCAAACTTTACAAAACAAGGTTTCCCCTATAATTGCCAATTAAAGTGTGTCACCTTCATATCTTATAGTTAATTCCCTTTCACATCCCATTAAATATTTTATTTCTAAATTATCCCATTAAACAATTATAATCTCCATCACCTAATAGTTATATTATAGCATAAATCCCTTTTTTAGTCAGATTCTGCATGGTACTTCCCCTTTAAATTAAAACAACTTTAAGTTTAAAAGAAAGAAAATGAAAGAAAAGAAGAAGAAAACAGAAGAAAATAAATAATCAATTCAAATTCATCCTAAAAAAAAGACTAGTATTAATTTCCTTACAATCCTTCTCATAATTCATTTCAATCACAATTTATAAATCCTTGATATACATTAATATAATTCAATTGTATTTTGCATCTTTTCATTTTTTATTTAATATAGCTGTTATTGTACATTCCATTAAGTAACAATCTCTGTTTCATCTTCCATTTTAATTACATATATTTTCCTATTTTCTACATAATTTCTTATTTCTTTTTTATATATATAAAATTTTATTGTTTTTAAAGACAAACATAGACGAACAAAACATAAAAACATCTTCCATATATATATACATACAGTGTGTCGGTTGGTTTACAAATTATTTTGTGCTTCCCCTTCATAGTCTTCAATTACAATTACATTGTATATATTCTCTTATTGTCAATCAATTATTCTTAAATACATTAATATCATTATTAATCAATCATTTGACTATACTGTTATTCATTCATGTTTTACAAGATAATCCATATTTTATTTAATTTGTTTTGTGACAGTTCATATTATCATCTCAAATCTATCCTACAATCATTTTGTAGATAATAAAAAAATACATTTATATATATTCCTTATGTTCTAAAAAGCTACATATTTCATTACCATGTTTTATTGTCTAAACATTGATAGAATAGATCCCAAAATTTTATAAAATTGTTTATCACCTTGTTCTCTGATTTCAATTGTCAATCTACTCATTCCAATACATTCCAGCACATTCCAATATTTTCTTAATAATTTCCTCCTGTGATAGTATTTTCTCATTTTTCCAGTTTTTGGCAAATACAATCCTAGCCTCTGTTAATACATTTACAATCAGGTATTTCAATTCTTTACTATATATTTCAGGTAAAATTCCCAGTAAAAATATCTCTGGTTTCAAGTCTATATGCTTTTTTGTCATTTTTTCCAGCCATGTGTGGATTTTAGACCAATATTTTTTGGCATCTGCGCAAGTCCAATACATATGGTAATATGAGCAAGGTACTAGATGATATTTCCAACATTTTTCAGATTTATTCTTAAACATTCTTGCTATTCTTGTTGGGGGAAAATGCCACCTGTAAAACATCTTATACAAATTTTCTTTATATGCTGTTGACAATGTCATTTTATAACTTTGAGACCACAATTTTTGCCATTTCTCTAGATCAATTCCATATCCAAAATTCTTCCCCCAAGGAATCATTGTTTCTTTAATTTGTTCTTCTTCTACTTTAATTTCTAAGAGATATCCATACAATTTTTTAATCACCTTTTCATCAGTACCTGTCAAAATCTTATCTAAATCAGTCAATTTATCATAGAAACCTTCTGTTTTAGAATCTTCATCATACCTTGAATGTATTTATGCATATGAAAACTAACTCATCTTTATACCTTGTTCTTCTAATTTTTGCATAGATTTAAGTTCACCCTTTTCATTCAATATTTCCCCATATCTAACTGTTTGTTACTTTTTGTATATTATAGGATAAGAAAATGCTTCAATAGTCGATAGCCAGACTGGAATTTTCAAATAACATTGCCTTTTAGTCTTCTCCCAGTTTAACCACAGAGACTACCGTATATAATGTCTTCTAAAGTACCCCCGTGTTTTAGTTCCTTTATACCATAAAAAAGCATGCCACCCCAACAATAGATCATGTCCTTCTAGTGTCAACGATCTAGCATTTCTTAATGTTATCCATTCCTTAACCCACATCAAATTTGTAGCTTGGTAGTACAACTCCCAGTTAGGCAAACCAAATCCTCCTCTTATTCTAGCATTTGGCAAGAGTTTTAGTTTTATTCTCACTTTCTTCCCTTGCCATATGTATTTCAACACAATTTTATCTTCAAAATAATCTTTTCCAAGCCTAATTGGAATTGTTTGAAATAAATATAAAATTCTGGGTAATATATTCATCTTGATTGTTGATATTCTCCCTATTAATGACAGTTGTAAATTTTCCCATTTTGCCAAATCTAGCGCTATCCACTGCTTAAGTTTAATATAGTTATTCTCTTTTAGTGTACTACATCTTGCTGTCAAATGTATCCCCAAGTATTTGATCTTATTCGTGACCTGGATTTTTAATACATCCGCCAGTTCTTCCTTTTGTCTTTCTAATATATTCTTTGTCAAAATCTTTCTTTTGTCTTTGTTTATTTTCAAACCAGCCACCTTCCCATATACCTCTATCTTTTCTATCAATTTTAATGCTGTTTCTAGTGGGTCTTCTAAGATGAAAACCAGATCATCTGCAAATGCTTGCAATTTAAATTCTTCTTTTTAAATTTTCATCCCTTTTATGTCCTTTTCTTCTCTAATATTTCTGTTTAGCACTTCCAAGATTAACAGAAACAACAAAGGTAACAGTGGGCACCCTTTTCTTGTTCCTTTTCTTATATCAATAGAGTCCGTTAATTCTCCCTCTATCATTACCTTTGCTGTTTGCTTATGATATATAGCTTCTATTGCTTAGATGAATTTTTTTACCAAAACCCATCTGTTCCAGCTGTAATAACATGAATCGCCAATTCACATTGTCAAATGCCTTCTGTGCATCTAAGAATACCAAAGGCATTTGTTTTTCAGGGTGTGCCTCGTAGTATTCCAAAGTGTCCAAAATTACTCTCATATTGTCTTTAATTTGTCTCTTTGGCAGAAATCCATTTTGGTCAGAGTGAATAAAATTATTTAGGTATTTTTTAAGTCTTTCTGCCAACATTGAAGCAAAAATTTTATAATCTGCATTTAGTAGGGAAATAGGTTTGTAATTCTTGATTTGTAATGGGTCGGCCTCCTCTTTTGGGATAAGTGTAATATAAGCTTCTGACCATGATTTAGGTATCTTCTTCTTTGATATAACTTCATTCATAACTTCTAGCAATGGAAAATTCAACAATTCTTGTAATGTTTTGTAAAATTCTGCCGGAAGTCCATCTGGGCCTGGTGCCTTTCCATTGTTTTGCTTCTTAAGTGCTTCAGTTAACTCCATCATCATTATATTACTTTCTAACATTATTTCAATCTCTTTAGGTATCTGGGGTAGGTTAGCATTCTGTAAGTACTGTTTAACTCTTTCACCATCAATATTCTCTTGTGTATATAGTTTCCCATAATAGTCTCATATAATTTCGTTCTTCTCTTTACTTCCATAGCAAACTTGGCCTTGATCATCTATTAATTGCAATATTTTCCTTGATTCTTTCTCCTTTCTCAACTTATATGCTAGCCATCTACCTGGCTTATTTGCATCTTCAAAGTAGTTCTGTTTCACACCACTGATTTTCTGTGCTAATTCTTCTTTTTCCATTAATCCCATTTTATGTTTAATTATACCCATTTTTAACTTAATGTCCTTTTTCTGTGGCATTTTCTGTAACTCTTTTTCAAGTTCTTTATACTCATCCTCTAATGTCTTAGAGGCTAGTCTTTTCATGTATTTCTTTTCCTTGCATAGTCTATTATCAAGCTTCCGGCATATGCCTTCATTGTGTCCCATACATTCTGCGTTGATATGTCTTCTTTTTTATTTTCTTTAAAGAAAAAAAGCCAGTTCTTTCTCCATCCTCGGTATGAAGTCATTTTCCTTTAATATAGTATTGTTTAACGTCCATCTAGATCTTCTTCTTTGTCCTTTCCATTTAATTGTCAATGGATTATGATCTGCCCAAATACTTGTTTCAATATTTATTTCTTGCATATTGGCTAACAATTCTGTTGACATCCATATCATATCTATTCTGGACCATGATAAATGTGGGTTTGAATGGAAAGTGTATTGTTTTGTCTTAGCATTTCTTTCTCTCCATGCATCTTTTAGGTTTATTTCATCTGTCATTTTAAAAAAGGATTTAGGGAGAGTCTTTCTGTTTTGCTTTGTTGTTTTCTGTGTTGTATTTATTGTCTACAATTCCATTGAAATCTCCCATCATAACGATATTAGTATAGTCCAGTTCAATTATTTTCATATGTAGTTTTCTATAACATTCTTCTTGATTGTCATTCAGGGCATAGATTGCAATCAGGAGTGTTTTCGTGTTATTGTCCATTATTTCCACCATTAATACTCTTCCATCATCATCTGTATCAATCAATTTCACTGCGATAATATCTTTAATGTATAAACCCGTTCCTCTTTTCTTGCATTGTGTCAAAGAAGTAAATATTTTCCCTAACTTTGGCTGTATCAACAGTTGTTCATGTTGTTTTTTAATATGTACTTCTTGTAGGCAGATTATATCAAATTTTAATTTCTCTAATTTATGGGAAGTTTTCCTTCTTTTAGCAGTTGAATTAAGTCCGTTTATGTTAATTGTAATCAGCTTTTTCTCTTCCATGTTTATACTTTATAATTAGGTTTAACAGCTCTTGTAGATCTTGGTTCTTGTTGTTCCTTGACTTCCACCTTTCCGCCTACTGCACCTTCTTCTTTTTCGGTTGCTATTTGGCAATCCTCTTGGAATTGAATTAGTGACATTTCTTTTTCTGTCTCCTCCTCTCTCCCTCCAAAGTATTCAGTATAAAACAATTCAGCTTTCTCAACTGGGTCAATTCTGTGTCTCTGTTCTTGCCATGTGAACATTAAACCTTCTGGAATCAGCCATCTATAATTCACCTCTTTTTAAGTAGGATTTTAGGAATCAGTATTCTCTTCTCATTTCTCTCACTCTTCTAGGCACTGGTTTCAGGACCACAATCTCCTTATCTTTATATTTAAATGTTTTCTCTCTTGCCACCTGTGTTTTAATGGCTTTCTTTGTAAATCTGATGTGAACTTCTCTTGGTAAACTATTTCTCATTGTGTACCTTGTGAAAACTTGAAAGACCTCATCTATTCCATCCATCATCTTCTCTTTGGTTATTTCCAGAGCTTCAGCCAAGATTTCTATCATTATCTCAGCTAAATTTTGTCCATTTTCTTCCTCTATGTTTGAAATCTGAGATAAAATTCTGATCTATCCATCTCCCATCTCAGCATCCCACTTCTATCTTGTTCAACTACTGTTAATCTGTCATCAATATCTTCAATCTTCTTATCTCTTTGTTTATCTTCTTCAATTTTTTTGAATTTCTCATCATACTTCATCATCATTTGTTGAATATTCTTCACCTTTTCATCAGTTTTTTCTATTCTCCTTTCAATATTCTCTGTTCTTGCTTGTATGCTTAGAATTCCTTGCATTATCATCTGCAATGTCACCTTTTCCTGTTCTTTTTCTTGCTGTAACATCGTCTGTATTGAGTGTTGTCCTCCAGATGGTGAAGAGGAAGAAGTAGGAATTGAAGAACCAGCCGCTGTTAATTTCCTGCTCATTTTGGACAATTCAAAATCTTCAGGTTCTTCCAAACCTTAATCCACTCGTGAAATAGCCAATTGTAAATCCAAGTAAAAATAGTGGAAAAGAAGAAGCAAGATAGAAGAAAAAAGATTTCTTCAGGTTCTTGTATACCTTAATCCAATTGCTTAGTTAAATAGCAGTAAAAGCTCAAAAAAAGGAAGAAAAAAAACATAAACAGAGAAAGGAAAAAAATGTTAAATATTGTTAGAGGCAGAAAAATAAAAACTAAAAAACTAAAAAAAAGGAATTTCTTCAGGTTCTTCAATACCTTAATCCAATTAGAAAGTGTCAGGTATGAAAAAGTACACAAAAAAAGGAAGCCACAAAAAAAAAAAACCAATATGGAGGGTAGATAAAAAAAATGCAGGAGAGGGAGAGAGAGAAAAAGAGAAAGCCTACTCCCTTTAAAAAAAGAAAGAAAACATTAATACTAAGGTTTTTCCTTTAAAATAGAATGCAAAAGTAAAAATTAGGCTCCAAAAGCAAAAAGACAAAAGCAGGTTCCAAGAGTCCAGATATCCAAATAACTATTACAAATAATAAGCTGATAAGGAGGGGGTGTGAGGAATAGCCCAACTTAAAAAAGAGAAAAAGAACACACTGCACCTATTTAGTTATCCAAGGCTTTCGTTAATTTTTATGTCTCTTCTCTAGAATTTTATCATCTTTTTTCTGTATACTTCAACACCAGACCAGCTACTGATAGAAGCCCAGAAGAGCACCTGCAATAACACTATCCCATGCTCTTCCCTCTATCTTATCAGACAGGCTCAAAGTCCTTGAAAAGAAGACTGAATTCTTTCTCAGCTTTGTCTGGTTGAAAGAGAAACAATATTTCTAAGCCTCTAGTTGGTAGTGTTACAAAGTTTCCTCTGTTTTCACTTTCCTCCTACTTTTCCAAACAAGTTATTATAAAAAAGTTAATTAAAAAAGTAAAAAGGGTTTCAAAAAAAAGGCTAAAAGGGGATCTCTAGCCTAAAATATTGTAAAAACAAAAAGGAGAAGAAACAAAAATGGAAAATAAGATAGAAAAAAAGACCAGTCCAGTTCAAAGTAAAAAAATCATATAGAAAGAATCCAGAAAAAAAAAAAGAAAAACTTAATTTGACTTCCCGTTTGAAATAGCTGCTTAATTACTTCTGTCTGAGATTTTACAGATTCTTTCTTTTCCTTAGGGTGTCCTTTTAAATCTTAAAGTAAAGGAAAACTTCTCACCAAACAGGCACACTTTCTCTTTCTACCTTCTTCCGTTTCGGAGCTGTCCCAACTTCAGCAGCTTTAATGGCTGCCTCTTTGCCATTGGCAAAAAGAGCTTCTCCTGGATCTACCAGAGACTTTGCGGTATCCCTGTGATTGACAGGATGCACTCTTCACCATCTCTTTGGGACGTTTTAGATCTGTTTGGACCATCCAGGAGCAAAGATATCGGCAGTGATCTCAGACCTCTAGGATCGCATGCCATATCGTCGAGAAGCCAGCTCCGCTTTCACTTTCCAGGGGCTCTATGATTGTAGCAATGTTTCATTTACTTTGTTATTCTTTAAAAATCTTTTAAAGGTTCACATTAATTTATTTCAGCATCAGATGGCACTCTTAGTATGTCCAGGTTTCACTCCCTTTTTCAGAACTTTTTCCCCTCTAACTTTACAGATGAATATGCAAGGAATTCAAGATCTTAAGATAAAAACAGATACCATTGAACAAAGAACAGGGAGGATGGAGGAAAAAGTGGAAAATATTCAACAGATGATGGCAAAGTATGAGGAGAGACTTCAAAAAGTTGAAGAAGGGGGTAAACGAAGAGAGGAGAAGATTGGAAATATTGATAACAGATTAACAGTGATTGAACAAGAAAAAAGTGGGATGCTGAAGTGGGAGATGGAGAGGTCAGAATTTTATCTTAGATTTCAAAATATAGAAGAAGAAAAAGGGCAAGATTTGGCTGCGATAATGATAGGAATCTTGGCGGACGCCTTGGAAATAACAGAAGAGAAGATGATGGATGGAACAGATGAGATATATCGAGTTTTTACAAGATACGCGATGAGAAATAATCTGCCCAGAGAAGTCCATATTAGATTTACTAAAAAATCCATGAAGACACAAATTTTACAAGCGGCAAGAGAGAAGACGTTGAAATATAAAGGCAAAGAAATTTTGGTCTTAAAACAAATACCTAGAAGAGTGAGAGAGATGAGAAGAGAATATCGATTCCTGACCAAAATGTTATTGAAAAAGGAGGTGACTTACAGATGGCTGATCCCAGAAGGATTGATGTTCACATGGCAAGAACAGAGACATAGAATTGATTCAATTGAGAAAGCAGAACTGTTCTACGCAGAATTTTTTGGAGGGAGAGAAGAAGAGGCAGAAAAGGAGATTTCATTAATTGAACCTCAAGAGGAACAAATGGAGATTGGAAAAGAAGAAGGCGCAGTAGGTGGACAGGTGGATATTAAAGATCAGCGTGAATCAAGATCCACGAGAGTGGTTAAATCTAAATATAAAATATAACCATGGAAGAGAAAAAACTGATTACAATAAATATAAATGGACTGAATTCAGCTGCTAAGAGAAGGAAGACTTTCTATAAATTAGGGAAATTAAAGTTTGATATAATTTGCTTACAAGAAGTACACATTAAAAAACAACATGAACAATTGTTAGTACAACCAAAATTAGGGAAATTGTTTACTTCTTTGACTCAATGTAAGAAAAGAGGGGTGGTTTTATATATCAAAGAGGCTACCCCAGCAAAACTGATTTACGCTGATGAAGATGGGAGAATATTAATGGTGGAAATAATGGACAACAATAGAAAGATACTTTTGACTGCAATTTATGCCCCGAATGATAAACAGGAAGAATTTTATAAAAAATTACATATCAAAATGGCTGGACTGGACTATGTTAATATAATTATGATGGGAGATTTCAATGGAATCGTGGACAATAAACTTGATTATATTGCAACAACAGCAAAGTATAATAGAAAAATTCTTCCTAAATCTTTTTTTTAAATGATAGATGAATTAACTTTAAAAGACATATGGAGAGAAAGAAATGCTAAACTTAAGCAATATACTTTCTATTCAAATAGACATTTATCATGGTCCAGACTTGATATGATTTGGATCTCAACAGACTTATTATCTAGCGTTCAAGAAGTAAATATTGAAACAAGTACTTGGGCTGATCATAACCCATTGACAATTAAATGGAAGGGACAAAAAAAAAAGATCGAGATGGACGTTAAATAATACTATTTTAAAGGAGAAAGAATTTATACAATGGATGGAGAAAGAACTGGTCTTTTTTTTTTTAAAGAAAATAGAAAAGAAGACACTTCAATACAGAATGTTTGGGATACAATGAAGGCTTATGCCAGAGGCTTGATAATAGACTATACAAGAAAAAAGAATACTAGGAAAAGGCAAGCTTTCAAAGCCTTGGAGGATGAGTATAAAAGACTTGAAAAAGAACTGCAGAAAACGCCACAGAAAAAAGACGTTAAACTGAAACTGGATATAACTAAACATAAAATGGACTTAATAGAGAAAGAAGAACTGGCACAGAAAATTAGGAATGCTAAACAGAATTATTTTGAAGATGCAAATAAGCCAGGTAGATGGCTAGCATATAAGTTGAGAAAGGAGAAAGAGTCAAGGAAAATATTGCAGTTAATAGATGACCAAGGTCAAATTTGTCATGGCAGCAAAGAGAAAAAAGAAATTATTCATGATTTTTATAAACATTTATATAAGAAAGAAGATATTGATGAGGAGAAAGTTAAACAGTACCTGCAGAATGCAAATTTACCTAAGATACCTAAAGAGATTGAAGAAATGCTAGAAAGTAATATAACAATGATGGAATTAAGTCAAGCACTTAAGAAACAAAATAACGGAAAAGCACCAGGTCCAGATGGGTTTCCTCTAGAATTTTATAAAACTTTTCAAGAATCACTGTGTATTCCATTGTTAGAAGTTATGAATGAAGCTATGTCAAAAAAGATGATACCTAAAACATGGTCAGAGGCCTATATTACACTTATTCCAAAAGAGGAGGCGGATCCACTTCAAATTAAGAATTACAGACCGATCTCTTTATTAAATGCAGATTATAAAATCTTTGCTTCAATACTAGCAGAAAGACTTAAAAAAATTTGAATAATTTTATTCATCCAGACCAAAATGGGTTTTTGCCAAAGCGGCAAATTAGAGACAACATGAGAGTAATTCTGGATACTTTGGAATATTATGAGGCGCATCCTGAAAAGCAAATGGCTTTGATATTTTTAGACGCCCAAAAGGCATTCGATAACGTGAATTGGAGATTTATGTTACTTTTAATGGAACAGATGGGCTTTGCTAGAAGATTTATTCAGGCAATAGAAGCAATTTACAATGAGCAAACAGCTAAGGTAATGATGGAGGGAGAATTTACAGATCCTATTAATATAAGAAAAGGCACAAGACAAGGTTGTCCTCTTTCTCCCTTGGTATTTGTATTGACTTTGGAAGTGTTGAATAGAAATATCAGAGAAGATAAAACTATAAAAGGAATGAAAATTAAAAAGGAAGAATTTAAATTACAAGCTTTTGCAGATGACCTAGTCTTTATCTTAGAAGATCCTATAGAAACAGCCTTGAAGCTGCTGGAAAAGATTGAGGCATATGGTGAGGTGGCCGGTCTGAAAATAAATAAAGATAAAACAAAGATCTTGTCAAAGAATATGTTACTAAGACAAAGAGAAGAATTGGCAGAATTGTTAAAAATCCAAATTACAAACAAGGTTAAGTATTTGGGGATATATTTGACGCCAAGATGTAGTACATTAAAAGAGAATAATTACATTAAACTTAAACAACAGATAGCCCAAGACCTGAAGAAATGGGAAAACCTACAATTGTCATTAATAGGGAGGATTTCAACAATTAAGATGAATATTCTACCCAGAATTTTATTTTTGTTTCAAACAATACCAATTAGGCTTGGAAAAGACTATTTTGAGGACTTAAATAAAATTGTGTTGAAGTATATATGGCAAGGCAAGAAAGCAAGGATAAAGCTAAAGCTCTTACAGGATGCTAGAACTAGAGGAGGGTTTGGCTTGCCTAATTGGGAGTTGTACTATCAAGCTGCAAATTTGATGTGGGTTAAAGAATGGATAACATTAAGGAAGACTAGATTGTTGACACTAGAAGGTCATGATTTGTTGTTGGGTTGGCATGCTTTTCTATGGTACAAGGGAACCAAAACACAGGGTTATTTTAGAAGACATTATATATGGGAGTCTTTGTGGTTAAACTGGGAGAAGACAAAAAAACAATGTTATTTGAAAATTCCAGTTTGGTTATCGACGATAGAAGCATTTTCTTATCCTATAATTTATAAAAGGAACAAACAGTTAGCTATGGGGAATTACTAGATGAAAAGGGTGAACTTAAATCGATACAAAACTTAGAGGAACAAGGTATACAGATGAATTGGTTTTCATATGTGCAAATACACTCAAGGTATGAGGAGGATTCCAAAACAGAGGGATTTTATGATAAACAGACTGATTTAGATAAGGTTTTGATGGGTACTGATGAAAAGGTGATTAAAAAGCTATATGGTTACTTATTGGAAATTAAGCTAGAGGAAGAACAAGTTAAAGAAACTATGATTGCTTGGGGGAGGAATTTTGGATACAGGATTGACTTAGAGAAATGGCAGAAATTATGGTCGCAAAACTATAAAATGACAATGTCCACAGCCTATAAAGAAAACTTGTATAAGATGTTTTACAGGTGGCATTTTCCCCCGACAAGAATAGCAAGAATGTTCAGGAACAAATCGGAAAAATGTTGGAAATGTCATCAGAAACCTGGTTCATACTACCATATGTGGTGGACTTGTGAGGATGCTAGAAAATATTGGACTAAAATCCGCATGTGGTTGGAAAAAATGACAAAGAAGCATATAGATTTGAAACCGGAGCTTTTCTTATTGGGAATCTTACCAGATGTTTATAGTAAAGATTTGAAATATTTGATTGTAAATGTATTAACTGCGGCTAGGATTGTATTTGCAAAAAATTGGAAAAATGAGAAAATTCCATTGCAGGAAGAAGTTATAAAGAAAATATTGGAATGTGCTGAGATGAGTAGATTGACTTTTGAAATTAGAGAGCAAGAAGATAAACAATTTTATATAATTTGGGATCTTTTCTATCAATGGCTGAATGATGAAATACAAAAATAGAATATTTAGAATGTTAGACAATAAGGAATAATATTGATTTCACTTTTCTTTTTTCTTTTTTGGTATTTGATATTATATTTATAAAATGGTTTTTCTTTTCTTTTTTTCTTTTATTTAGGATAGAACTGGTAGGACTATATGATTTGTTATAGAATAAATTACTTAAATTATAGTTATCTCATAAGGCATGATTGAATAAAAGTATAGTCAAATCTTTTTTTCTTTAATAATGATATGAGGATATATAAGTTTGCATTGACAATAAGAGTTATTATATAAGGTAATTGTAATTGTGACTACGAAATGAATGCACAAAACTGATGAACCAACCGACTCACTGTTTGTATATAAATACGGGAGAGCTGATGTTTTTATGTTTTGTCTGTTTGTTTGTTTGTTAAAAAAACAATAAAATTGTTTAAAAAAAAAACTTTTAAAGGTTCACATTAATTTATTTCAGCATCAGATGGCACTCTTAGTATGTCCAGGTTTCACTCCCTTTTTCAGAACTTTTTCCCCTCTTCTGTGCTGCAGATTTAAAAATCTTTTCCTAAGAAGTATTTTAGCTCCAGGGTACTTTGTATTCAAATGTTAATCCTGCTTAGCCTGGTCACCCAAGCTGTCCCCTTTGTTCTCTCCACTCCTGCACAATCTTGTTTGGTCAGATCTTCCTCTTTGTGATGGCCATTTTGGCCATCGCTGCATCTGCCTTCGGAGAGGAGTTTTATGCCTTGCCAAGGATGTGGCTCCCCTCAATTCAGCTGGCATTCTCCCCTTTCTCTGCCATCTCTACAGTGTGGCTTCAGTCCCAAATCAGATAGATTGGGGGCCTCTAGTGGTGAGCACAAACCAAAACCGCAGACAGTCACAGATTCAGTCCGTTGCCGAGGGAGCCTAACTGGAAGTCCAGTTATTCTGCCGTCTTCCTGGTCCGCTCGCCCATTCATTTTGCCGCCTGCTTACCACTTGGAGCTTGTAACTGTTGTCTCGTTGCTCCTCCGGACACCTCTTCACCAGCAATCAAAGCTCAAAACTCAGCAATTTCTTCTGCTCCCACCACTGTTGCTACACTGTTAGCACTCTTTGTTCCTTCTTCTTTGACACAGGACATCAAGCCTCTGGGACAGCAATAAAGGCTGGCTTCTTCTGTGTTGGAATCAAGGGTCCTTTCTTAGCGCGGTGGGAGATCGTCCATTTCTGTGTCACCTCCAAAGGTTCCCCTCTTTCTTGCCAATCCCCCCAGGACCAGACCTTGAGAGGCCACCGATCGCAAGAATTTCAGTACTGGAAATGGAGCATTGTTCCCCCGTGCCACCACGACACCATGTCACCTCCCTGTTTTTCTTTCTCATTGGTATTATGCTGGTCTGGGCTTTTATGATAATATTTTTCAGAGTTTCCTAAGATTCTTGAGTTGTTTTCCCCTTTAGGATTTTCATCCAAGGATGAAGTTCTTTATTATCTATTGATTGAATAAATAATATTCACCAAAATTAATATTTGGTAAGGCTAAAATGCTTGATGATGATGAAGTCTCTCTCTCTCTCGCACGCGCGCTCCCTCCCTCCCCCCTCCTATCCTCTCCCCCCTCTTTCCTCCTCTCCCTCTTTTTCTCTCCCATAATCTGCTTTAATTTTTTTATTTAGCCCCAAAGCCAGTCATCATGTTTTTGAATCACATTTCAATATTGGCTTGTTCAATCAAGGATTCCTAAGTCATGTTAACTCTTTGTTTTCCTTGTTGTGGTTGTTCTTTACAAAAGGGACACTATCACATATTCTATCTAGCAAAAGAAAATACTGCCAACTGGAGTACTGTACAGGTTTATGCAGCAGTTGACTTGTGTATACCCAATGAAAACTTCATGATAGGGATAACAAACCAATCATCATTTCAAGGGAATGAAAGATTGCACAGCACAGCATATAATGACTTCAGTCAAATACAGTGATCTCCAACATATAGCAGGCCTGACTTTAATGCCTTTTGCATGTTCTGATGAGCTCTTCTTAATCTTCCATTGTGTCCTAAGAACATTCTGTCAGAGCATTCTGTAAAATAGAAAGGTTGGCTGTCAGCCAAAGTGTTATTTCTCCTAATAATAGCATCATTGCTTAGCTTAGCTTCATAGGAATGGCATAGGAAAACATTTACTGGGGAATGCTTTTCAGAGGCCTAATAAAGCCTAGAACCTGCACTGGGGCAGATCTGTACTTTCAATATGAAGCACTCTTCCAGAATCCTTGCCCCAATGGAATCTCTTGGACTGAAAGATTTTAAGCACTAATTACATATATATTTAGCCATCACAGAGAATAATAGCTCTCCTCTTCTGAAAATGTGTTTAATGAAATTTACTAACTTAAATCCACTCATGCAATAAAAGTTTCTCGAGCTAATTTCATCTCAGGAGAAAGTTCAGTTATTTCTTTAATAAAACTGATCTGATATTCTCAGCCTTAGAACAGATTATCTGTTCATAGAATATCTGAAAGTGTGAGAATTGGCAGGTGTTCAGCTATCACTCTGCTTTCTCACTGTCTGGAATTGCCAGGGAAAATATTGACACCTTTCAAAAAACACCCTAAAACCAGTTTTACACAATTAGTGGCATTGAAATTAGTGCTACTCATCCACTCTTCCACAATTTCCTTTTTCAGAGTGGGAATGAGATGATCCCTGGAATTCCTATGCCACAAATGATCTTTACAACCAACTCATCTATATCTAGTTGTATCTGTCTTGGTGTGAGATTAAGGAATTTTCATTGTGTCTTCTGCCTGCTAGGGTGGATTCATTGATACATTGCTAATCTTCTGCCTGCCTGTCCCTCAAATTGGTTGTTACAGTACTTGCACTCTGTCTCATAGATGACTTTTCTTCTTCTTGGGCTTCTGCATCTTTTGGTTTATTTAAGATGTTTGGGAGGGCTTTAGTTGGGGAAGATGGTAATGGTTTGGTTCCTCTTTAGCTTTTTAAAGGACTGCTCTGTCTTCTGTTTTGAATTGGTTTTGCTTCTGTGTATTCTGTTCTGTGATGTGTAATAACCAACAGATTGTATCACACAAACCAACTTCCAGTGCTCCCAAAGCTGGCCTTCTAGTCTTCATTATTCTATGAATTGCATTTATAATCAGTGACTTGTCAAACTTTTGCATGCAAAATAACAACAGCCTGGAGCTATGGATTTTTTTTTTAAATTGGGGTGTGTGTAAATTTTGGGTAGCTACTTAGTCTTATCACACATGTTTATTTTAAACCAGTTCAACAGGACTCAGGATTAATGAGAGAATATGTGGAGATACATAACTATCTCCTGGTGGTATGACGGTCAAGCCTGAAATTGACATAAGTGTAGCCATTTTAGTTTGTCTTAGTATATATTCTTTTTCTTATTTTCTCTGTGGCAGTAATGGGGGGAAGGGTTACGGGCTTGACACATTCCTAAGTGGGGGAGGAGTGAAGATAAAGAAAGTGTTATGACTAGGTGATCTTCTTTCCTATGGGAAATGAGTTGTCTGGATTTGGGCCCCTGGAGGTGGAGATTTATGACATCAAGCAAGTTGAAATACTTCTATTGGAGAATGCAACTTTTGGGGGTTGTTTCTAACTTCTAATATTATGGGGTAATTCCGGGTTGGGTCAGATCCGGAATTTCCATGGACTTTGCCAATTTGATGCTTTCCTAAATAAAAGAAATCTTTTTGAAGATGGACTTTATTTTTCTTTTAACAAGGATTTCATTATTTGGAAACCTGACAGCGACTATAAACTATTCTTTCTCAACCCGGTTCCTTTCATATATGTTGGGAATTATGGAATTATAAACCCAGCATTTCTGGAAAGCATCAGGTAGGGGAAAGTATTAGATAAATTTCAGGCAAGGAGATATGAGCAAAGAAACATTAGAGGGAAAGATCTGTTTATCCATTTCCCTTTCAGCAGCATTTCTGTCCACTTTCCAAATATTTCTGAAGAACAAAAAAGGCATAAAGATATTGGAAGCCATTTTAAGCTTTTGTGCTTAAAATGGCTTCCAATATCTTTATGCCTTTTTTGTGGAGCCCAAAAAAACACAAAGACAGAAGTTTTCCATGTTCTGTGAATGCTTTGTTTTAAACTGCCTATTGATTGTTTTTAGAAAGATGTTTAATTTACTGAAATAATTATGGTGTAAAAGCATGAGCACACCAGCAGCATCAGTTCGAATCGAAACTAGGTATTGTACGTTTCCCAGGTGCTTTGGATAAGAGGCTTGAAAGTAGTTTGTGATTTTTGTCTTTTATGAGTACCCAAAAAGTGAATCCCTGGTGTGGGTTTGGTGCTTGAATACTCAGAAGCATATCTCCCCTTCTCACAAGAAAAGGTACTGCATCAAACATCATGGGAAGTAAAATAATTAAGCTGAAGAGTCAAACACAAAGCCAACTGCTTCTTTTTATACTCTGTATTATTTAACATGAAAGGCTGAAATATCTAGATATTTTTTTTTAAGTGAAGCTATTTATAGGGTATACTGTCTCATCTTAGGAAGTTATTTCTTCTCTCCTGAAACGCTTCTCCATTCCAAGAGCTGTGTGTAGAGCAATTGCAATTTTATTGGTGACTCACAACACAAAAATAGAATGGAACAGAACAGAACAGAACAGAATAGAATAGAAGTTCTAGAATAGAATTTACTCTATTGGCCAAGTGTGATTGGACACACAAGGAATTTGTCTTGGTGTAACTACTCTTAGTATACATAAAGAAAAGGTACATTCGTTAAGAATTAAGAATCATAATGTACAATACTTTTTTTAAAAAAAAGTTTTATTAATTTTAACAACAAACAAAAACACATAAAACATAAAAACATCATCCTTTCCTTCATGAGTTTACAGACAGTGTATCGGTTGGTTTACCACTTTTTTTTTGTGCATCCATTTCATAGTCTCCATTGTAGTTATATTACATAATAGCTCATATTGTCAATCAACAATTATATAGCCTGATATCATTATTAAACAATCATTTGACTATAATTTTATTGATTCATACTTTAATGAGATAACTATAGTTTACTTAATTTATTTTATAGCAAATCATAAAGTCATACCAAATCTATCTTAATAAAATTTTATAAAGATAGTATCAAAGAAAAAAAAGAAATATGTATTCATTGTTCCCTAAAGTTCTAAATATTCTATTATTGTATTTTATTATCTAGCCATTGATAAAAAAGGTCCCAAACTTCATAGAATTGTTTATCTTCTTGTTCTCTAATTTCAAACGTCAATCTACTCATTTCAGCACATTCCAATATTTTCTTAATAATTTCTTCCTGTGATGGTATTTTCTCACTCTTCCAATTTTTAGCAAATACAATCCTAGCCACTGTTAATACATTTACAATCAAATATTTCAAATTTTTATTGTATGTATCAGGTAAGATTCCCAATAAAAAAATCTCTGGTTTTAAATCTATATGTTTCTTTGTCATTTTTTCCAACCATACGCAAATTCTAGTCCAATATTTTCTAGCGTCCTCACAAGTCCACCACATATGGTAATATGAACCAGGTATCTGATGACATTTCCAGCATTTTTCAGATTTATTCTTGAACATTCTTGCTATTCTTGTTGGGGGAAAATGCCACCTGTAAAACATCATATAGATTTTCTTTATATGTTGTTGACATTGTCATTTTATAATTTTGAGACCACAATTTTTGCCATTTCTCTAAATCAATCCCATATTCAAAATTCTTCCCCCAAACAATCATAGTTTCTTTAATTTGTTCTTCCTCTAGTTTAATTTCCAGTAAATAACCATATAATTTTTTTATCACTTTTTCATCAGTACCTGTCAAAATCTTATCTGTCAGTCAATTTATCATAGAATCCCTCTGTTTTAGAATCTTTAACATATCTTGAGTGTATTTGCGCATATGAAAACCAATTCATCTTTATACCTTGTTCTTCTAGATTTTGCATCGTTTTAAGTTCATCCGTTCATCCAATATTTCCCCATATCTAACTGTTTGTTCCTTCTTATAGGATAAGAAAAAGTTTCAATAGTTGATAACCAAACTGGGATTTTCAAATAACATTGTCTCTTAATTTTCTCCCAGTTTAACCATAAAAATTCCCATATATAATGCCTTCTAAAATACCCCTGTGATTTAGTTCCCTTATACCACAGAAAAGCATGCCAGCCCAGTAATAAATCATGTCCTTCTAATGTCAATAATCTAGTCTTTCTTAATGTTATCCATTCTTTGGCCCACATCAAATTTGCAGCTTGATAATACAACTCCCAATTAGGAAGGCCGAATCCTCCTCTAGTTCTAGCATCTTGTAAAAGTTTTAATTTTATTCTTGCTTTCTTGCCTTGCCATATATACTTCAACACAATTTTATTTAAGTCTTCAAAATAATCTTTGCCAAGCCTAATTGGTATTGTTTGGAACAAATATAAAATTCTGGGTAAAATATTCATCTTGATTGTTGAAATTCTGCCTATTAATGACAGTTGTAGGTTTTCCCATTTCTTCAGATCAACTGCTATCTGCTGTTTGAGTTTAATATAGTTATTCTCTTTCAATGTAGTACATCTTGATGTCAAATATATCCCCAAATACTTAACCTTATTCGTGACTTGAATTTTCAATAGGTCTGCCAGTTCTTCTCTTTGTCTTAATAGCATGTTCTTTGTCAGAATCTTTGTTTTATCTTTATTTATTTTCAAACCAGCCATCTCACCGTACATCTCTATCTTTTCCAATAGTTTTAAAGCTGTCTCTAGAAGATCTTCCAGAATGAAGACCAAATCATCCGCAAAGGCTTGTAGTTTAAATTCCTCCTTTTTGATTTTCATTCCTTTTATATTTGGGTCCTCTCTAATATTTCTATACAACACTTCCAAAGTCAATACAAATAGCAAAGGTGATAATGGGCATCCTTGTCTTGTGCCTTTTCTTATGTTAATAGAGTCTGTAAGTTCTTCCTCTATCATTACTTTTGCCGTTTGCTTATAGTATATGGCTTCTATTGCTTGAATAAATTTTCTGGCAAAACCCATCTGTTTCAGTAGTAGTAACATAAATCTCCAGTTCACATTATCAAATGCCTTTTGGGCATCTAGGAATATCAAAGCCATTTGTTTTTCAGGGTGCGCCTCATAATATTCCAAAGTGTCCAGAATTACTCTCATATTGTCTTTGATTTGTCTCTTTGGCAGAAATCCATTCTGATCAGGATGAATAAAATTATTTAAGTATTTTTTAAGCCTTTCTGCCAAAATTGAAGCAAAGATTTTATAATCTGCATTCAGTAAAGAAATAGGTCTATAGTTCTTAATTTGTAATGGATCGGCCCCTTCTTTTGGAATAAGGTACAATACTTAAAGATAGTCATAGGGTACAATCAACAATCAAATCATACCAGGAAACAGTCAATATAAATCGTACAGATACAAGCAACAAAGTTACAGTCCTACAATCACAAGTGGGAGGGGATGGGTGATAAGGAGTGATGAGAAGATTAATAGTAATAGTAGTGTATACTTTGTAAATAGTTGAACAGTGTTGAGGGAATTATTTGTTTAGCAGAGTGATGGCTTTCGGGAAAAAACTCTTCTTGTGTCTAATTGTTCTGGTATGCAGTGCTCTATAACATCATTTTGAGGGAAGGAGTTGAAACAGTTTATGTCCGGGATGTGAGGGGTCTGTAAATATTTTCACAGCCCTCTTTTTGACCAGTATACAGGTCCTCAATTGAAGTTAGGTGGGTAGTAATTGTTTTTCTGCAGTCCTAACTCTGAAGTCTGTGTCTGTCCTGTTGGGTTGCAGAACCAAACCAGACAGTTATAGAGGTGCAGATGATAGACTCAATAATTCCTCTGTAGAACTGTATCAGCAGCTCCTTGGGCAAACTCATCATTGTTTTAAATGAGACCAATCACTGTTGTGCTTTCAGCAAACTTCAGTATTTTAACAGATGGATCGTTTGAGATGCAGTCATTGGTATATAGGGAGAAGAGAAGTGGAGATAGCACACAGCCTTGGGGGGCCCCTGTGCTGATTGTACAGGTATAGGAAGTGATTCCGCCTACCTTCACCTGCTGCTTCCTGTCTGTTCGGAAGCTTATGATCCACTTACAAGTGTGTTCAGGTACCGCTAGTTGGTTTAATTTACTTAGAAGAGTGTCTGGAATGATGCTATTGAATGCTGAACAGAAGTCTACAAAGAGGAACCTTGCGTAGGTATTTGGAGATTCAAGATGTTGTAGGATGCAATGCAGAGCCATGTTAACAGCATCATCTGTCGATCTATTTGCTTGGTATGAAACTGCATGGGATCTAACAGCAGATCTGTAATGGTTTTCAGGTGGGACAGCACAAGCCTTTCAAAGATTTTCATAACTACAGATGTTAGAGCAACTGGTCTGTAGTCCTTCAGTTCCTTGATGGAGGGCTTATTTGGCACTGAGATGATGGTAGAACGTTTGAAGCAGGAAGGAACATAGCACATCTCTAGTGATCTATTGAAGATTTGGGTGAAGATGGGGGCCAATTGGTCAGCACAGATTTTTAAGCAAGGAGTTATCTTGTCTGGCCCTGGTGCTTTTCCTGGCTTCTGTCTGTGTGATAGATCTTGCACTTCTTTTTCTGTGATCACCAGAGGTTGTGAGCCCAATGGATTGGGGCCAGTTGTAGGAGGCTGGCTGTTGTTGGTGTATTTGAGATGTGGGTTGTGGAGATAGGAGGCTGTAGTTTCTTTTCAAACCTGCAGTAAAACACATTCAGGTCATCTGCTAGTTGTTGATTTCCTTCTGCCTGGGAAGGAGGTTTGCTGAAGCCAGTGATGTTTTTAAGAGTTTTCCACCTGTTTGCTCGTTCATTTGTTGAGAATTGATTCTTTAACTTTTCAGAGTAGCTTCTTTCTGCTGCTCTGATCTCTCTTGTTAATATGTTTCTGGCCTGGTTGTATAACATTCTATCACCTTTTCTGTAGGCTTCCTCTTTGGAATGACGTAGCAGCTTAAGTTTAGCAATATCGCAATAGCGATAGTATTTGGACTTATATACTGCCCGAAAAGCACTTTACAGTACTCTTTGGAAGTTTACAGAGTCAGTATACTGCCCCCAACAAGCTGGGACTTCATTTATCAACCTCAGAAGGATGGAAAGCTGAGTCAACCTTGAGCCTATCAGGATTAAAGTCCAGGTTGTGGGAAAAGCTTTCCTGCAATACTGCATTCTAACCATTGTGCCACCAGAGCGCACTATGTCTTTCTGTAGGATGTGAGGAGTTATAGGATGATTCCAATCAATGCAGCTAGTTTTAGGGGAAAATGAGAGAAGGAGGAAGAGATCCAATTCCTTGTTTCTTAAACTATGTTATTCCTCGATGAGTAAAATAATAATAAACTGCGCATATACTATGTCAATATATTACAACATTCTAGGTTCTTGGGAAGAACCAGGGATGGGATTCTACCAGTTAGCGCCAGTCACTAGAACCTGTTGTTAACATTCTAAGCAGTTCGGAGAACCAGTTGTTAGAAGAAATTACTGGCCTAATCCTGTAAGGAGGGCAGGAAGGAAACATTCTGGTGTTGCTTACAGAAACTGCCTCTCTGTTAAGCCTTCTTATATTATTGGCAGGACTAAAGTTCCTGTCTCAGGAACTTCTCTGGAGTTTTTTTCCCCTCCTTTGCTGGTACTTTGCTTGTGTGGAGTGACCATTACAAAGTTCCAATGGCACTGAAAAAAGTGACTTATGACCATTTTTCACCCTTACAACTGTTGCAGCATCCCCACAGTCATGAAAGGCCATGGGGATGTGTGCCTCGGTGTGAATGATATTGAGTTGGCCACGCCCAGCCAATAACATGACCACCAAGCTATGCCCACCAACTAATCCACGCCCACAGAACCGGTTGTTAAAAAATTTGAATCCCACCCCTGGGAAGAACTCAATGTGTATCAAGGTCAGCAGCAGCTAAAGAACTGGCAGCTGTGACTTCACATTGTTGTGAACACATTATAATAATTTATTCAGTAACTTTTAGGAGTAAAAGTGTTAGCTGATCTCAGTAGAATTTTTATAAGATTGTCTGCTTGAAGAAGCCTCTATAAATCTCTGCAAACCAATTTCTGTACTTAAAAGCTTCTCTATCTTAGAAAAAGCATCATGACTTGCAACATTTGAGAGCCACACACACAGGACACCTGCCTGTTTAATTTTGACAATCCACCAAGTACAGCATTTTCCAGGATAGCATAAGAAATCAAGAGGCTTGCATCTGATCTAAGAACTATCACTTTCCCAGAAGGGGAAAGAATAACATGATGTCATCAGATACTCTTGTTTAAAGCTTTCTCTACAGCTATTGCCTATGAGCGTATTGCTTTATACTGATACTTTATACTTGATTCTGTGCAAGAAAATGATCCCATAGAACTGTGATGGTGAACCTGTGGCATGCATGCCACAGGTGGCACACAGAGCCCTCTCTGCAGGATTGCGACCAGTCAGCCCAATTCAGCTCCACCACACATGCGCACCTCCCAGCTGATTTTTGGGTCTGTTGATCACACTGACCTCCCCCACTCTATTTGCAAAAACCTTAACTTTTTGCCTCACTAGCTGGCCCCACCCTGCCCTATCTGCCTCTTCCACCTCCAGAGTCACACGCGCTGCCTAATGATTCTTTGCTGCTCTGGTTCCTGCTCCTTGCTTCTTGTTGTTGCCACTTGTTTGTTTGCTTGTTTGCCTGCCTGCTTGCCCTGACTCCTCACTTGACTGTATAATATTTGGTAAGTTGCTGACTTTGTGACCTCCCTTCCCTTGCTTGCTTGTCATGGCCCAAGGCCAGCTGCTCCTGCTCCTGGCCCTCTTGCTGTTGGTGCCGTTGATGCCCGCATCCATCTCCTTGCAAGCCAGGAGTGCTACCTCCGGTTGCTCCCCTGTGCCCATCTCGTGCCCCTGGTGGCTTTTAACAACACCGCAGGAAAGACCCAGGATCCACGTGAGCTGGGGTAGTGGGAAGGGCAGGCATGGCTGGCTGGACACTGCCTGGAGTGCAATTCTGGCAGAGGAAGAGTGGGTGTCCCTGGACCCCTCACCTGCTCATGCCACTGCCGCTGTCACCAGAAAAGGCCAGTGGTGCGCAGCAAACCCATCTTGATAACAGGAGCAATAAACAGGGAGGGAGGGTATCGCGTGGGAGATCGCGGCCTGGGAGCTCTTCCCAGGTGTTCCCTGGCCTGCGAGGGGAGGGCACGATCTCCTGTGCTCCACCCACCCACCCCACAAGCCTCAAAGCCCTCCCCTCCCCTCTGGCACCTGCGAAGCCTCATCCCACAGTACTTCTTTTCCTCGCCATAAGCGCTCACACACCCAGCGGGAAGGAGGCAGCTTGGCGAGGGGCAGAGAGCATGTTGCGGCTCATGGGGTGGGGAGCACAGGAGATTGTGCCCTCCCCTTTGCAGCTCCTGGGGAGGTCAAGCCTCCTACTCGCAACATCTTCGGCATCTGAGGGCATCGCTGGCAGCTGCTTCGTGCAACTCAGGAGTTCCATGCTCTTCCCTCTGCTGCTCAGCCACCTCGATGTGCAGAGGCAAGAGGCATCAGCCACGATGCCTGCTTGTTAGGTACCTAGTAGACTGCAGGAAAAAAAATACCCCTGCCCTGCTTGGCTCCGCCCCCACCCACCCACCTGCCTGCCCAGTCGTTGCCCATGTCTCGTTTAAAGCTCTCATTTTGCTGAGCTCCAAGATAAAATTTTTTTTTGATCAACCAGACTTCTGTTTCTAAGCAGGAGAGAAAGCCACGATCACCTGGAGTGGCTCCCCTTGAGCATGGAGAAAGGTTGCAATTTAATCCCCTTTCCCCTCCAAAAACCTCTTCCCTCCCACCTCGTCTCTCATGCCTCTTCTCTGCTTATAGGAGGAACCGCATTCTGGTGGTGATTGGCTAGCCCTGCAGCCGAGGGGAAATGCGAGGGGGAAAAGTTGGGGAGATGGGGAAGTGTCCCCCTTCCCAGCCAGCCTGGCTGTCTGTGATCGCTGCTGTTCCCCTTTGTGGGGGCGGAACCCAATGTCTTTTCTCTTGCTCAGCAGTCATGGCTAAGGAAGTGCCACTGCCGGTGCTTTAACGCCCACTGCAATCCAAAACTCGGCTTCCTGCTCTCAGTTTCTCTCTGTCACAGATGTGGAGCCATGTGGGGAGGGCTACAGAAGGCTTTTCCCTCCTCCCCCCTCGGTTCATCTCCAGGTAACAGTGTGTGTAGCCAGAGAACTGGGAGAAAGAGAGAGAGAAAGAGGGAGAAAGGGAGATAAAACAAAGAGGGAGAAAGAGAGGGTGAGAGAGGGAGAAAGAGGGAGAAAGGGAGATGAAAGAAAAAGAGAGAGATGAAAAAGAGAAAGAGAGAAAGAGAAAGGGAGAAAGAGGGGCAGAGACAGAGATAAAAAGAGAGGGAGAGGGAGAGATGAGATGTTGCTTATTATGGGAAAGGGGAGTTATCTAAGCAAGAGCCCCCTCCTCACTTTACCCCACCTGAAAGGGGAGGGGGTATCTTTTTGTTGTTATTTGAATAAAATGAAAAGAAAGCAATCCAGTATTTGTACCTAGTGTGGGGAAAGATGGAATATGTCATTCTCTACACTTAAGTAGATTTCATCTCTTTCCCCACACTAGGTACAAATACTGGATTGCTTTCTTTTCATTTTATTCAAATAACAAGAAGAGACCCCCCCTCCCTTTGCAGGTGGGGTAAAGTGAGGAGGGGGCTCTTGCTTAAATAACTCACTTTTCCCATAATAAGCAATATCTCATCTCTCCCCCTCTTTCTATCTCTCTCTGTCTCTCTTTCTCTCTTTCTCCCTCTTTTTCATCTCTTTCTCCCTTTTTCTTTCATCTCCTTTCTCCCTCTTTCTCTCTCTTTCCCTTTCTCCCTCTTTCTCTCTTTCTCCCTATCTTTCTCTCTGTGTCTCTTTTTCTCCCTCTCTCTCTCTTTCATCCTCTCTCTTTCTCCCTCTTTCTTTCATCTCCCTTGAAGAGATGGAATGGGGCATTCTCTACACTTAAGTAGATTTCATCTCTTTCCCCACACTAGGTACAAATACTGGATTGCTTTCTATTCATTTTATTCAAATAACAACAAAAAACCCAATACAGTTCAGTATGAATTGGCTTTCCAGTCCCTCCTTGATGCACTTTTTGCATTGGATATCTAGTTTAAATGCCAAAGAAAAATCAATGATATATTTTTCAGACCATTGGAGGCTCACACTGTCAATTGTTCACACTACTCAAAGCTATTTGTTTAAAGTAAAACTAACAGGTATGAATTAAGTTTTAGCTTAAAAATGGAGCTTTAATTCCAGAATTTTATGTTTTTGTAAACTCTAAGATAGTCTTGAATACCCAAAAATGAGTGCAGCATGTGTTGCTCTCAAACTTACAAAATATGAACCAAGGATAGAAAAATTATCAGCATGCATACAAGAGCAAAAGTCACATTAATCAAAAGCATGCCAAATACAAACTTTTAACTTCAATAAAAAGTTATTTGTATCATTGAAAGCGCTGTTATTGGGGGTGGGGGCTGTCAGAGAAAAGAAGTTGATCACGCATGAGCTTTTTTAAAACTAAAATTTTATTCAGGTTAAATTGCCTTGTTGTCAGGGGTGGGGTTCTGCTCAGGTGGTAGCTGGGAAAATCAGCAGAGAGAGAACCAGTTCTCTCTGCTGATCTTCTTGGCTTCTGTTTTGGTCCACCGCCCTCCTGGGCTCTTGGCTGGATTTTATTTCCTGCTTTTTCAACCTTAGCTGAGGTTGAAAAAGCAGGAAAGAAGAGGATTTTCAAATTCTGCGCACCTATGCACAGCGCTTTTCAGTTGTGCAGGCAACACAGCTGATGATTTCTTGCAAATGCTGTGCACATGCACACAGCGCACGTTAGGCGTGGCTGCGTTCATGCCCGCGTGCAAAACGCATGCTCAGCATACCAATTATAACACTGGTTGGATCCCACCCTGCGTATTGGCACTTCACAATAAATAAGTTCGGTTTGGGTTGCAGTTTGGGCACTCAGTGCCGAAAAGGTTCGCCATCACTGCCATAGAAAGTAACAATGATGCTAATAGGCCTGTGTTAAACTGGCTTCTGAAAATTAGTTCGATTAAAGCAAGTTGTTTTTGCAGTGTTCTCCAGCATCAATCTAATCAGAGACATCCATGGAGGAGTCAAAAAAGTGAAGATGGTTTGTAAAAATTTAAATTAGAAGAACGGTGTTTTTTGCTGCCTAATTCTACAAGTTTGGATTACCATCTGCATACTTCAAATTGAATAAGGATTTTCTGCTTAATAATATGCTGAAAGCAATTTTTTAACAACCAGTTCTGTGGGACTGGCTTAGTTGGTGGGTGGGGCTTGGTGGTCATGTGACTGACTGGGCTTGGCCAACTCAACGTCACTCACATCGAGGCACGCATCTCCTCGCCTGGCCTCTCATGACTGTGGGGATGCTGCAACAGCCATAAATGTGAAAAATGGTCACAAGTCACTTTTTTCAGTGCCATTGTAATTGGCCACTCCACACAAGCAAATTACCAGCAAAGGAGGGAAAAAGAAACTCCAGAAAAGTTCTTGAGACAGGAAGTCTAGTACTGCCAAGAATGTAATAAGAGTTAATGGAGAAGCACTTTCTGTGAGCAACAGCAGAAAGTTTCCTTCCTGCCTTCCTTACCTGATAAGGCCAGTAATTTCTTCTAACTGGTTCTCCGAACTGCTTAGAATGTTAATGTTAAGTCTGGTCAGTGGGTCCCATAGAGAGGCGAGGCACGAGTAGTGAACAACAGCTCTTTATTTAGCAAACAGATTCTGAGACAACAACCCTAGCCGCGGCAACTCTTTTTATAGAGCCGGCCATGGCTAGGCAGCCAATGACAGACTTTTGAGCTTGCCGTGCTTGGTTTTACCCAATCGCAGCAAGTCCCTTACGAACCAATCACAAGTGCTTATCTCGTCCAATCGTGGCCCGACTCTTCCAGACCAATAGGAATGCAGGTCTTCAAGCCTGCTAGTATGGAACAGTTAACAACCGGTTCTAGCGAATAGGTGCAAACTGGTAGAATCCCACCCCTGATTCCAGGGCCTCATGTCTTCTCTTCTCCACATGTTCCTCAGACTTGGATTTTTTCTTTCTGGCCATAGCTTGGGCTTTAATTCTAGCTGCAGCCCCTTGTGCTGAGGAATACTTTTTGGATCTTGTGCTGTGCCTTGAAGAGGCTTGTGCCATAGCAGGAGATAAGGGCTCTTCTCTGCCTGCTTCCCCTTTCATTCCTTCGATTGGGAGTTACTGTTTAAGCAGTCACTGATTCCAGGCCACACAGACTAGAAAGCCTTCAGGCCTTTCAAGCAGGGGATAGATCTCCCACCCCACAGTACAGTCAGTCAGCTGTGCAGTAGGAGCCTCATGCAGCTAAAAGGGGAATTAGCTGATGTAACCCCTGTTGCTGTTCCACTTGTTCCCACAATGACTTACAGCTGAAGAGTTAATCTGCAGGAGCCCTCAGCACCAGGAAACGATATCTGGCCCTGGAAGCACCCTGTGTGGGGGAAGGTCCTTTCCAGCCCATGGTGTCTTCATGGTGGCTCCGGGTCCCTGGGAGCCACTGTAATCTTCGCGCCAATCAGCTGTTTGTTCTGAGCATATTGAGCTTCTATTTGCTTTTTGAATTTTTGTTGAATTTTAAAGATTTCTCTCTGAGAGAGCCTACTCAGAACATGACTGTCTTCGTGAGCAGACTGAGCAGAAAGCTGGGGTATCCATAGCAATGGTGGCAAGGTCAATGATTTGGCAGGCTCAGTCACATGATGAGGAGACATGAGGAACACTCACACTAGACTCTTGCAATAGTCTAACAGAGAACATGCATATACATCCCATCTTTCATCGGTCTTTGTTTGTCCCAGTATCAGCCAACAGGCCACATAGACCAGCTCTACTATCGCTGGCCCAGGGAGCCCCTCAGGGAGAGGCAGAACACGAAGTGGACAGCAGGGCTGATTTCAGTATTTGGTAGCATGAAAAGGTTATGGACCGGAGGACTTCACCTGGGTTGATGCCACAAATGTTCATGATCCTTGTTTGGTCCACGACTTCCATGCTCAGTTTCCTCAATGACCCCGTGCACCTGGTCCCGGGGAGGAGGCCCTGTGTGGGATACTGGCATGCCCCTGTTGGAGTCTGACTCCAAGGGAGAGATGGAACTGCTGGCAGGGAGTGGGAGTGTGGCTCCAGTGGTTGTGGAGGAAACTGGGGAAGGGCACAGGCTGGATGAGCATTCAGAGAAAGACCCAGGCCCATCCCCTGTTCATCCTAGGGCATGCAGTGAGGAGCGGATAAGGGAGAAACATGAGTGGTGTGGTCTACAGGGGAGGAAGAGGGGCCCTGATCCCCTTCATGGGCTGCAGCTGGAAGGATTGGTTAAAAGGACAAACTGCACATGGCAATGTTGCTGGAAGCAAAGTATGCATTCGTGTCAGAGCTTATCTGTGTTTTGGCTTCCTCCCAACTGTGGTTGCTGCATTATCCGGTAGAAGTCTGCAATTAATCATTCTTGCCTGCCGTAGTAATTCCTTCAATGTGGTTTGTGTTGGGTTTTTTTTATTTTGAATTAACTTTACTTTGGGTGTGGATTGCATTTACTCCCTCCATAAACTGTTTTCTTTAAGAGTTTGAAACCCAGCCAAGGATAATTGTACATTGGGGCCAGGTTGGGGCATTAAAGGGACTTCCTTCTATTTTTGTGACTTGGTTATTTTTGGATTACACCCCAGTCATCACACAGCCTGATCGGAGAAGAATGAATGAAGATTGAGGAACAGCATGGCTGGGCTGGGTGAGAATTTTCCAACTTTTGTTGAGGAATTTGCCCCTTTAAAAATTGGCTTGAATGACAGTGGGACTGTAAAAGATGGAGGTGGATTTGTTTACCTTCCATTTCCTGAGAATAGCGGTGAATAAACACAAATATTGAAATAGATCTGGACAATAAATTGAACTATTTGAGAAAAATAAGTGTTAAAAGAGGAAAATTGCAGTGGCTATCTTAATGACAATATTAATTGGATTTTATTGAACTAAAAACTTTTTTGGAATGTAAAACTTGGATCTTGGAACCCCTAAAATAAAAAGATTTGGCTTATGTTATATGTAGTTAAAGGAGAGGAGTAGAAGAGAAATACAGCAACAGAGACTCCTGCTGGCTGGAAAAAACTCTTAGAGTGGAAGTAAAGAAAAGAAAGTGAGATTAACAGTTGACCATGGGTAGTTTGTTGAAAGAACATTGTTACAAGACTCAGATGAACTGTCTGCACCTGAAAACTGTTTATAGAGAGAACTGCAGAGAAAGAGAGTGGAAACAGTGTGAGTTTTAAACATTGTAACTCTTTGAATGGATATGGATTTTATAAACTGAGCAACTGAAACTTGAAAATAGGAGTTTTTTTAAAAAGCAAGTGAAGACTTTTTTTCTTTCAACTCTCCTATCTCGTGATATATAATCTGTTTGACACAATTTTGGGGTTTGGTGTGCCTTTGTGGATTACAATTTATCAAGAAGTAAACAACATTTTTGAAGAGAACTTTGGGCTATGAATATTTTGGCTTTGTGAAATATAACAGTTAAAAGGGTGAAGTGACCTGAGGTCTGAAAATAAGAACTGGGAATAAGAAAGGAAATCGTTGGACTGTTTCAGGTGTATTGTTTAAATTGGGTATTGTGGGGTATTGTTTGATTTATTATTGTTTGGTTATTGATTTATTGTCTCTGTTAAATAATTATTACTTAAAATATTTTCTTGTTTAAAATAACCAAAATGACAAGCAATACAAATTTAAGTAAAACGGAGGAAAAAATGCATCTGCACCATCAGCAGCAGCAAGTCCAGCAAATCTATAGACAGTATGTTGCATAATGAATGACTGAACACCTTTCAGTCAGAAATGAAAATGACGTTTCAACTATTACAAAAAGCCATGGCCAGGAATCATGATGATTTGGCAGATAGGATGCAAAACATGGAGGATAAAATAGATAACATCCAGCAAAGAATCACTAAAAATGAACAACAGATTCAGAAAATAGAAGAGATGGATTACAGATTGACTGCGCTTGAGCGATCCCTAATAAAGGCTGGAGTTGGACAGAGCAGAATATTTCCCAAGATTTCAGAATATTGAGGAGGAAAAAGGGGAAGATCTTGATGAGAAAATGGCAGAATTGTTGATGGATGTGCTGGAGGAGAGCAAATCCTCTCTGGGATTTTGTGATTGATACCTAGGACCCAAAGAAGAGCAGGAAAGCAGGGAGGAACTAAATACCAGAAGTCAGGAAGAACAAGCCTCTGAAGAGAAAGAAACAGAACAGCAACTAGAAGGCCAGAACATTAGAGAGGAAGAAAGCGATAATAAACCTAGAAGAGAACCAAGAACAAGAAACAAGACAAGATAGAAATACAAGCAGTAATATGGACAAAGAAGCCACCTTACTGTCAATTAATATAAATGGCTTAAACTTACCATCAAAAAGAAACAGACACTTGAAAATCTTAAGAAACAAAATGCAGATATTATATGCATGCAAGAAGTTCATATTCCAGAGAATCAGGTAGATTTCTTAAAATCCCCTAATTTGGGTAAAATGTATTGGCTCTGACAAATCAGAAAAAAGGGGCATTGTGGTATACATAAAAGATTGGTTGCACCCGAGACAGATATACAAGGATGAAGAAGGGAGAATGTATTCATAGAAATTACCTTAAATCAGAAAAAGATTTTATTAGTGATTTATTATGCCCCAAACATAAATCAAAAATATTTTTATTCCAAGCTCCATCATAGGATAGTAGAAACTGAATACCCAAATGTATGTATAGTAGGAGATTATAATGCAGTCCCAGATATAGAGAAAGACTACAAAAGCAGGAAAAAAATAAAAGAGGAAAGTACTTCTGTCTACCTTCAATAGGATGGTAACAGAACTGAATTTGAAAGATGCTTGGAGGGAATTGAACCCTACTAAAAGACAATACACCTTCTTTTCCAATCCTCACTACTCATGGTCAAGAATAGATCTGATATGGGTTGACCACAACCTGGTTATAACTAAATGGAGAGGAAAAAGGAGGCTTGGAAGGTGTACACGTAACAAAAATATATTAAGGGATAAAAAATATATCAATATGATAGAAAAAGAATTAAAAATATTTTTTGAAATCAATCAGAGAGAACACACATCCCTATAGAATTTATGGGATACAACAAAGGCCTATGTAAGGGGTTTAACTATTGCCTATGATATTAAAAGGAACAAAGAAAAAAGACGACAACAGATAGACTGGTGGGAGAAATTGAAAGTCTTAGAAACTATCAGACAGAAAGATCCGAGTAATGGAAAAGCAAACTAGCAAAGCAAAATTACTTTTAAAACACAAATAAGCCAGGGAGATGGCTTATTTTTTATTTAAAAAAAGAACAAGAAAAAAGAATGATAGTAGCCCTCCAAGATCAAGAAGGAAAAATATGCTCCCAGATGCAGGAAAAGAAGAAAATTGCCCAATTTTTTTGCAAATTTATACATGCAGGAAGAAACCCCGGAAGAGCTCATTAATCAATATCTTAAAGGAAAAAATCTACCAGAAATAATGGATGAAAAAAAAGACATTTTAAATGGCAAAATATCTATAAAAGAAATCAGAAATGCAATTGGGAAACAGAAATTGAATAAGACTCCCACTCCGGATGGAATTCCATCAGAATTTTATAAAGCATTTCAGGGATTATTAGAGGAGTTAATGGTGGGCTTTTTATAATGAAGCCCTTGAATGCGTCAATATACCAAAATCATGGATAGAGGCATATATAATGGTTATTCATATGGAACTATAGGCCAATTTCCCTTTTAAATGTGGATTACAAAATACTAGCCATGATAATGTCTGAGAGGCTAAAAAGGATACTAAGTAGAATTATCCATCTTGACCAGAACAGACTTCTTCCACATAGGCAGATGAAAACAAATATAACGATAATTTTGGACATCTTAATATTCTATGAAATGCACCCAAATAGAACAATGGCACTGATGTTCCTAAATGCCCAGAAGACTTTTGACAATTTGAATTGGAGATTTCTTATTAATCAACTAATCAGTAAAAACTTGGCGAAAACTTTCTGGGATTCATCAAGACAATATATAAGGTACAAACAGCAAAAATAATAATGAATGGAGAAATTACGAATAGTATAAAGATAAGTAAGGGAGTGAGGCAAGGATGTTTCCTGGCCCATTATTGTATATACTAGCAGAAGAGATACTATTGACACAAATATGACAGAACCTAGATATCAAAGGACTAAACGTTAAAAAGAGGAGTATAAACTCCAAGCCTTTGCTGACGATGTGGCATTCATAATGGAAGACCCAAAAGAAACAAGTACCATACTAATGAATAAAATAGAAAAACTTGGAAAGGTGGCTGGGCTGAACATTAATAGAGAAAAAAACCAAATTAATAACGAAAAACTGCACAAAAAACAAAAGGAAGAATTCGCAAACAAATTAGGCATGCGGGTAGTAAACAAAACAAGATATCTTGGGATCTGGTTGATAGCTAAGTGTTCCTCAATCAAAAAGGAAAACTATGATAAATTGACAACTCAAATATCAAAAATTTAGACAACTGGGCCAGGATGCAACTGTCCCTATTAGGGCGGATTGCAATAATAAAGATGTCCTACCAAAGTTGCTATTCCTGTTCCAGATGGTGCCAGTCAGTTGGGGAAAAAAAATTTCAAAGATCTAAACAAACAAATTCCTAAATTTATATGGCAGAAGAAAAAACCCAGGATAAAATACAAACTATTATAAGATACCAGAAAGAAAGGAGGCTTTGGTCTCCCAGAGTTCAAATTAGGTGGTAATAGCCTCATGGCTTAAAGATTGGATCAATTTGATAAACAGAAGGATACTAACATTAGAGAGTTTTGACCTACAACTTCGCTGGCATGCGTTTATCTGAAACGGGAAGAGTAAACATCAGTCATACTTTCAAAGACTTTGGATGAGAGATGCCTTGCTAAATACATGGGAAAAAATAAAAAGGAATCATTATGTAAAGGTGCTATTATGGTTATCAACAATAGAAGCAGTAATACATCCCAATGTTTTGGATTGTACTAAAATCATAAATTACAGAGATTTGTTAAATGAAAAAGGAGAATTAAAAACTAGGAATCAACTACAAGTTCAGGGAATTGATATAGGATGGTGGCCCTACCTACAAGTACAAGCACATTACAATAAGGACAAAGAACAATTCGGCTTTTATACAACCCAACAAGAGCTAGATAAGATACAGCAAGGGGGAGGAAAAAAACATTTAGTAAAATCTACAAGTATTTATTAGACTATAAAATGAAGGAGGAAACTGACAAAGAATGCATGATAACTTGGGCTAAAAATGTGGGCCACAATATTAACTTAGACCAGTGGGAACATCTTTAGCAGATAAGCTATAGATTAACAATGTTGTTCTCATATAAAGAGAATTTATATAAAATGTTTCATCGCTGGCACCTACTGCCAGAGGGGTTAGCCAAAATGTTCCCTAACATGACACCCAATTGTTCAAAATACAATTGTTGGAAATGTAATTACAATCAGGAAACTTATTTCCACATGTAGTGGACCTGCCCTCATGCAGGAAAATTTTGGCAAAAAAATTAGAATTTGGATAGAGGAAATAACAATATAGAAAGCAAAACCCAAACCAGAAATTTTTTTACTAGAACAAATATGAAAAAAGCACCAATATTTGATTTTGCATATTATAACAGCTCTGGGAGCTGGATTTTATAACTTTTGCTATCTCCTGTGATTTTTAAACTTTCCTTTAGCTTTAAAAGCACTTCTCTGACAAGAAGCTGAGCCAAAAGATGAGCTGGCCAGCCAAGGGAGGTTTTTTTTTATAGTGGCAGACTCAGCTCTATGATGTCAAAAGGAGGAGCTTTAACCCGTTCCTAGACTCTCGTGGCAGCATTGGTGAGAATGATAAAAATAAACAGTGAGTGATTAGATAATGAAAGAATATATTTTAATATAAATGAGTGTATTAACAGTATAATAATATGGATTGGATGATTGGAAAGAACATGAATAGATGTACTTTAAATGTTTAAATGATTGTGTTTGGTACTAGAAACATAAAGAGACATTGGCTAATGAAAGAACAAAGGATGACATTTTAACCTAAATGTGATGAAGAGTAAAATAAGGGAAATATGAATAATAAAACAGATGAAAGATGAAAATAGAAAAGAAACGTCTTTGAATATTACAGTGATATGGGGGGGAGTTAAAATAGAAATAGAAATAAAAGGGGGAAAATATATAGTATATATACTGTATATTAATACATCAAGATACATGAAAGAACAAGAGGGCGGTTTAAAAACTGAATGGTGGTAGTATAAGGTATGTGTATACAATATGAAATAATCAAAATGAAATGTAATAATTAGGAGTAATAATAATATGTTTATTTGCATCAAAATATATGATACCCAGGTATCACACCATTCTCATACTGATATATATAAATATAGTAAAATAAAAAATGTATAAAAAACATAAGACAATATCATAAAAGTTTCAAGGCCACACACAAATTTAATTGCTAAAAAGTTACTGAAACCATTATATTAGAATACTAATATTGTTTTAAATATTGAAACTATGATATTACAATACTAATATTATTTATTGTTTAAAATGAGCCAACCCATAGTCAGGCAGACTATCTAAAACAACAATGGGGATGGGCAGGCCCAAAATATTTCTATTTATGTGAAAGCCATCATTCTGAATTGTGCTCAGAAAACTTCTGGTACAATGCAGTGCAATGCCTGCAATTAAAGAATTCTAATGCATCTGTGACCTCTGAGGACACAGATAAACCTCTAAGTGCTTCAACAAGCCTCTAAATTCTAAAAATATGCAAATGATCAGTATAAATCCTTCCATTCTCCACTATCCTGTCAAAGCTGAAGAAGAAAAATCAATACACCAAATACAAGCCAGGCGGATATGACCTCGTTGATGACCCTCACTCTGTCAACCTTGGAGTTCTCATATCGAATGACCCAAGCGCCAGAGCTCACTGCAACAACATTGCAAAAAAGGCTTTAAGAGTTGTCAATTTGATCTTACGAAGCTTCTCCTCTGGTAATTCTGATTTGCAAACCAGGGCATACACAACCTTTGCTAGACCAATTCTTGAATACAGCTCCACTGTCTGGAGTCCACATTGTATATCAGACATTAATACAATTGAGCAAGTCCAGAAGTATTTTACAAGAGGAGTACTACCCTCCTCTGTTCTCAACAGAATACCCTACTCTACCAGACTTGAGATTCTAGACTTAGACAACCTTGAACTACACCAGCTAAGACTGTACTTAAGCATAGTACATAAAATCATATGTTACAATGTCTTACTAGTTAATGAATATTTCAGCTTTAACCACAACAACAGAAGAGCTGACAACATATATAAATTAAAAGTAAACCACTCCAAACTTGATTTCAGGAAGTACGATTTCAGCAACAGAGTGGTCAATGTCTGGAACTCACTACCTGATTCTGTTGTCACTTGCTCAAACCCCTACTCCTTTACCCTCAAACTAACTTCTATTGATCTCACCCCATTCCTAAGAGGTCTGTAAGGGGTGTGCATTAGTGTACAATCATGCCTACCATCCCTGTCCTATTGTTCCCAATTATTAGTTCCTATTTCATGTATTTAAACTTATGTTTATTCTTATTTCTATTATATTGTAAGCATTTGACAAAATAAATAAATAAAATAAATAAATAAAGCTTCTTCAATGAGAAGCGAAACATCTTCAAAGAAAAAACAAGAAAGTCCAGCAGCTCAAGTGGCCTAGAGGTGGAGCTCTCACCTCACAATCAGGAGGCTGCGAATTCGATATTTGGATAGACTCTCCTGCTCAAACAGGAGGTTGGACTAGATGACCTCCAAGGTACCTTCCAACTCTGTTATTCTATGAGTTGCCTCCTGAAAAAGCCTCTTTGTGACAATCATGACCTAGATGACTGAGAATCTCTACAGACTTCTCAAGTAGACAATTTTCCAACTGTATTATCTTGAGGTGATGTGTATAGGAATGATGCAAGGTGTCAGCTCTGGAATTCATTGCTGTCACAGGGTTGAAGAATGGGGGCGGGGGTGATGTAATTGAATAGTTCTTAGAGGAAAAAGATTTAGTTTGAACGTTCAAGGTTAGTGAGTGTGTCGCAGCAAGTAATTGCAGCTGCAGAGTAATTGGTTCACGTGATTAATGAGGTGTAGAAAAGTGGGTGGGTGTAGGTTGAATTTTGTGGGAAGTCTGGGAATGATTTCAGTTCTGAAATTAAACAGACGTTGCCAGTTCCTGTTTTTAATAAAGCACTGTGAGATTATGTCTGTCTCAGAGTTACTGATTAAACCGGATACATTCTGGAACCCCAACACAAGGAGTGCCACCACTTGTACATCAGCCCAGATGGATAAAAGTTCTCCTTGTCAAATTCTCTTATCTGGCACCTGCAAATCCAGAAGAAACTACATCCCAGGTCTTAGAGAGGCAGGGTGATTCCATCCAGAAATTCCATTGGAGCCTGATTTTTCTTTTCCAAGAACAATACTGTGGAATTCATTTTTAGTTTGCTTTGTCCCATTTAGCCCTTCAGAGCAAGGGTGTAAAACTCAATTTCATTGAGGGGCACATCAGGGTTGTATTTGACCTTGGAGGACTGGTATGTGTGGCCAGCCGGGGGTTGAAGTGGCCTCACAGGGCCTCCGTATGCTCCATTTTTAGCCAGCAGAGTGCTGCAGGAGGCTGTGGAGGCTGAAACAGACTGCCGGGGGGGGGGGCGCACACCCCCTCTCCCTGGCCCATTTTGGCTGGCAGAGACTGTCAGCATTCCAGCAACCCTCCATTCCAACCAATAACTCCAAGACATACATCTTTCAAAGGTTCCTTTATTTGGATACTAACTGGCATAATTGTGGAATCCCAAATCTGAAAGTTTCGGGTTTCCTTGCAAAATTCAAAACTGAAAATCCATCCCCCCCCTTAGCCATCATCACATCACATGAGCCAATCACCATCCATCCTAAAGTAAGATTCCCATTTAATTAAGTGCCACACTCAGTGAGCTTGAACCAGCAAAAGAATTTTATTTGTCTAACTAGATATACTCAAATGAATTCCTCCCTCCCCCTTTCTCAGGCTTAATTGTGATAGCGTGGGAGTATCAAATCTCAATATGGCTTCCAAAGCTGATCCTTTGATATTTCCAGGCTGGCCAGGGTAGAATAGAATAGAATAGAATAGAATAGAATAGAATAGAATAGAATA
>NW_020769405.1:2099880-2171078 GCF_900518735.1 Pseudonaja textilis
TAGAATAGAATAGAATAGAATAGAATAGAATAGAATAGAATAGAATAGAACAGAACAGAATAGGAAGGGGCCTTGGAGGTCATAGTCCAACTCTTTGCTCAGACAGGAAACTCTATACCATTTCAAATGAATGGTTGTCCAATGTCTTCTTTAAAACTCCCAGTGTTGGAACATTCACAACTTTAGTTTTAATTAACTTTATTGTCATTGCACCTCGTACAACGAAATCATATACCATCTTCAGTGCACATCATGACCATGAAAATAAACACAAACAGATATCCTTCACCCTCCACACATTGAAATGAAAATCCCAAAACACCGCTCCAATACTGCACTATACAGCAGAATTCAAAAGAGCTATTGCCCTGGGATAGAAGCTGTTTTCCAGCCTATTTGTCCTTGTTTTTATTATTCTATACCGTCTGCCAGATGGTAATAGTTCAAAAAAAGGGTTCCCAGGATGAGATCGATCTTTGAGAATGTTTTGAACTTTCTTAAGGCAGTGGGAGCTATAAAGCTCTTCCAAAGAGGGGAGAGGGCAACCAATGATCTTCTGGGCAATGACGTTAACCCTCTGGAGTGCTTTCCTATCTGCCACTGTGCAATTGGCAAACCATACAGAGGTACAGTAAGTTAAAATACTCTCTATGGTAACTCTCTCTAAGGTCACCAGCAGGGATGTACTTCAAAGGATGTACCCAGAATGTACTTCAAAGAGAAATTGAATCGTTTAAAATACTGGGCCCACCTAACTTGCTTAGGAGATAATTTTCGAGGGGTTTTTAAGGCCTCCAAATTCTTATGGTCAGTCCATACCTCAAATGGGTGTTTCACTCCTTCCAAGAAGTGTCTCCAGGTTAATAGAGCCCAACGAACTGCAAAAGCTTCCTTTTCCCAGACGGCCCACCTCCTCTCAGTCTCAGTCAATTTACGGGAGGTATATGCACAAGGTTGTAGTGTTCCCTTCTCATTTATTTGAAGTAAGACCGCCCCAACAGCCACATCACTCACATCGGCTTGGATCACGAAAGGAGCATCCATGTCCAGGTGTTTCAGTACTGGTTCTGAAGCGAACAGTTGCTTTAGCTTTTCAAAGGCAGCTAGGCATTCCATGGACCACTCCAGTGGTTTGCTAGGCTTTGGTTTTGTCTCCCCCTTTGTCTTTAAGAGATTGGTGATAGGCATTGCTATTTTAGCAAAAGACGGGATGAATTGCTGGTAAAAGTTGGCAAACCCTAAGAAGCTTTGAAGTTGCTTTTGGGTCCTCAGTGGGGCCCAGTCCAATACAGCTCACACCTTCTCTGGGTCCATTTCAATGCCCTCGTGCGAAATGCGATATCCTAGGTAGTCGATTTTCTCTTGATGGAATTCACATTTCGACAGTTTAGCATACAATTTGGCAGCTCACAGTTTGTGTAGCATTGAGCGTACCAGTTTCACATGTTCATCCCTAGTCTCTGTGTAGATAAGGATGTCATCAAGGTAAACCAAAACCCCCTTGTATAAATGTTCGTGGAGCACCTGATTGATCATTTGCATGAAAATGGCTGGAGCCCCCTGTAGGCCAAAAGTGAGAACATTGAACTGGAAACAATCCATCGGGCAGTTAAACACAGTTTTCCACTCATCTCCTTCTTTAATTCGGATTCGGTAATACGCCTCTCTCAGGTCCAACTTTGTGAAAATTTTCCTTTTGGCCAGGTGAGCTAATATGTCCTTCATCAGGGGGAGGGGATACACATTTTCCACAGAAATAGCGTTCAGGTTTCGGTAGTCCACTATGAAGCATTTGGAGCAATCTTTCTTTTCATGGAACAACACTGGGGCCGCCACCCGAGGCCTAGCGGGTTGGATGAAGCCACATGTCAGCCTTCAAGATATCTTCTACATCTTTTCTATGGCTATGCTTCTTTCTCACTGCTCTCTATCTTTCGGCTGTCATTAGTAACGGGGGGGAGGGGGGATTGGAGGGGAAGAAAGCTGGAGGTGTTACATTCCTGTGCTGTAAAGGAGAAGGAGGGGAGGGAGTATAAATTCCTGTTCTTAAGTTTCTATTTCCTTGCCTAGTTTTTCTTTCTTTTGCGCAGCTGCAAAGTTTTATCAAAATATGTCAAGGTCAACGGACAGAGGCCTCATCACCACCTGAAGATGCCCACATGATCATATTCAGAACGTTTAATTGGAAGAGTCTTTTGGACTTTGGGGGGTTGGGAACAATTCCATCCGTTTGTATATGTGATCTGCGCGCCAAATTCTTTAGATTCAGAATTTTACCTGTAGATTCCACTTTGAATTTCAGTAAAAGGAAAAACTTTGCTCTAATCATTGGAGTCTGAGTATTTCTTTCTTGGATTTCGAATGGAGCACAGACTGACATTATTCTGAATCAACCCATCAGCCCACCCAGAGAAAATATCAACTTTTCTTCTGTGGGTGTTTCCAGGGAGCTGTGGGGGGGCAGTCGATGCTGCTACTGGAGATGCCAGCTGCTGATCTGCTAGCCGACCTTACTCTGGAAGAAGTTCCAGCTGAGAGGCCCAGATGGTTGTTGGGTGTTGGACTGAGGAACCCCAAAAACCTCCCCCCTCCTGGAATCACCGTAACCCAAAGACGTGTGAGAGAGCAGCTGTGGCAAGAAAGGGAACAGAGGAAATGCATGCTGGATCAAGCCAGACAGCTCCTCAATGATGCTTTCCAGAAGCCTCGCATCGCTCCAAGGTATGAGAGGGAAGGGGGAGCAGTTTCAGCCAGGAACAGCCGGGCTGTCCCCATCTCCCTAGCTCAGCCTACACCAGTGCAGCAACTGGCTGCAGCTCCAGGGGCCCCAGCGGGAGGTGTGATTCCTGATAGACGCAGAGCCCTCAACCTGCCTCCATTAGAAGTGAAATTTGGGGGAAATCCCAAGGATTTGGGTTTCTTCCTGGCACAAGTTTGGAGCTATATGGAAGAATATGAGGGAGAATTCACTTCTGAAGCAGCCAAGGTGAGATGTGTTACCAGGGCTCCGGAGGGAATAGCGGCAAAGTGGGTGGTGACTTTGTATAATGATAACTCCCGCCAACTGCAGAATCTCAATGTTTTCATGACTGCATTGAGGAGAAGATTTGAGGACCCGTTAGCGGAGAGGAAGGCTAGGAAGTTGGACCTGAGAGAGGTGTACTATCGAATCCGAATTAAAGAAGGAGATGAGTGGAAAACCGCGTTTAACTGCCCGATGGGTTGTTTCCAGTTCAATGTTCTCGCTTTTGGCATACAGGGGGCTCCAGCCATTTTCATGCAAATGATCAATCAGGTGCTCCACGAACATTTATACAAGGGGGTTTTGGTTTACCTTGATGACATCCTTATCTACACGGAGACTAGGGATGAACATGTGAAACTGGTACGCTCAGTGCTACACAAACTGCGAGCTGCCAAATTGTATGCTAAACTGTCGAAATGTGAATTCCATCAAGAGAAAATCGACTACCTAGGATATCGCATTTCGCACGAGGGCATTGAAATGGACCCAGAGAAGGTGTGAGCTGTATTGGACTGGGCCCCACTGAGGACCTGAAAGCAGCTTCAAAGCTTCTTAGGGTTTGCCAACTTTTACCAGCAATTCATCCCGTCTTTTGCTAAAATAGCAATGCCTATCACCAATCTCTTAAAGACAAAAGGGGGGACGAAACCAAAGCCCAGCCAACCATTGGAGTGGTCCATGGAATGCCAAGTGGCCTTTGAAAAGCCAAAGTGACTGTTCGCTGCAGAACCAGTACTGAAACACCAGGACATGGATGCCCTTTCGTGATCCAAGCCGATGCGAGTGATGTGGCTGTTGGGGTGGTCCTACTTCAACGAAATGAGAAGGGAACACTACAACCTTGTGCATATACCTCCCGTAAATTGACTGAGACTGAGAGGAGGTGGGCCATCTGGGAAAAGGAAGCTTTTGCAGTTCGTTGGGCTCTACTAACCTGGAGACATTTCTTGGAAGGAGCGAAACACCCATTTGAGGTATGGACTGACCATAAGAATTTGGAGGCCTTAAAGACACCTCGAAGATTGTCTCCTAAGCAAGTTAGGTGGGCCCAGTATTTCAAACGATTCAATTTCTCCTTGAAGTACATCCCGGGAGGAAAATTTTTTATGGCAGATGCTTTGTCTAGAATGCCCCAATATAACAGTGTTCATCAAGAAGTGATAAGGCCGATCATATCAACCACACAGCTGGCTGCCCCAGTGGTCACCAGAGCACAGAAGAAGAAGCAAGAAGCGAAGCTGTCCAATGAATTGACGGAGTTATTTAAGGAGGTGTTGAAAACAGATGAGTGGTTCCTGGCGAATGCAAATAACTGCACTGTTAGAAATGGCCTGGCCTGGGTGGGAGCGAAATTGTGCGTACCAGAGACATTGAGAAGCCAAGTGTGGCTACAGACCCATGATTCCAAGGCGGCTGGTCACTTTGGTTTCATGAAGACCTTACATCTAGTTAAGCGACAATTCTGGTGGCCTTCATTGAAAAAGGACATTGAGACTTATGTAGCTAGCTGTCCAGTTTGTGCCTTGGCCAAAAGACCTCCTGGTAAGCCACCAGGTCTGTTACAGAATGTAGCTAGGCCAACTGCTCCTTGGAAGGAAATCTCCATGGATTTTATAGTAGACCTACCCGAGAGCACTGGACACATGGTTATCTGGGTGGTAACCGATTTGTTCTCCAAGCTGGCACATTTCATACCTTGCTCCAAGATTCCCTCAGCGAAATCATTGGCTAAACTCTTCATCCTGCATATTTATAGACTGCATGGTGTCCCTGAGCGTATAGTTTCTGATCGAGGGGTCCAATTCACTTTGAACTTTTGGAGGGAATTTTTGAAATTAATAGGCTCCACCCAAGGCTTACGCTTGGCCCACCATCCCCAAACTAACAGGGCCTGTGAGAGAACTAATGCAGTGTTAGAGCAATGCCTCAGGTGTTACATAAACTATCAGCAGGACAACTGGGCTGATCTGCTGCCTTTTTTTTTTAAACAAATTTTATTGATTTTAACAACAAACAAACAAAACATCATTAAACATTAAAAACATAAAACCTCTTTCCATTATAAATCTTTACAAAACAGATAACACATTATTTTATATCACATTTTTCTAATTTATCCCATTTCCATATAGACACATAAATTCCCTTTAACAAATTTCACATTGTTTCTCTTTACTCTTATTCAATAACATTTCTTTTCTAGTTTATCTGCTATTCAATCATCACATTTATATTTTCCTCTGACTTTTTTTTTTACCTTTTAAAAAACAATACACAAACAAACATAACATAGAACATAAAAAAACATCATTTCTGAAAGCTGCTTAATCCCGGGTTAAAACTCTTCGCACAGACACAAATTCAAAAATCATATTTACTTTATATGTCATTCCATATCTTATTACCATTTTCAATTTTTTGTATAGCTTCTTCCCTCTTTTATCTTTCTTAGTTTTATTTTGTTTATCTTATCTCAATACAATTCATAATACTTATCATTCTTTGTCTGTTCTTTTCCAGTTATCCCTTCATCTTTTTTCTTTAGATATACTTCTCCTGTACACTAAATGGAGTAACGCCTTTGACTCTTTTCCCTAACTTAATAATGCTTAATATAACACTTAATTTATATTGAGATTCTGGTTAGTACATTCTAAAATTACACAATAAACTTTATAAAAAAAGCAAGTACATTACAATTACAAAATGAAAGCCTATAACCCACCATAAATACCATAAAAGAGCTAATCATATATGCTAATACACATTTTACTCTAAATACGCATATAAAAAACACACTTTTATGTACCTTCCAGGATCCCTTTTTCAATTAAATTTATCCATTGTCTCTAAATAGATTTTGTTTCTTTAAATCTTGCTTCCCACCATTAAGGTTTTCCATCCCCTCCTTTCTCTCTTGTTTATTTTTCTCCTTGCCTTTTTTACCCCATTGTCTCTCCTCCTCCCTTTTCGTCTTCTGCTTAGCCCCTTTCTGTTGTTTTCTAACCTTATATCCACCTTTCATCTCACTTTTCTCTTTTTGGATTGTTTTCTCTGCCCTTAAAATCCCCTTTTTCTTTTCCTCTTCCTCCTCCTCCCCAAAGAAAACCCATTGCTCATCCAAAATGGCTTCTTCTTCTTTTTTGTTCCAATCGTCCTGCTGCGTAGTCAATTTTTCATAAGTACATACCGCCATTTCTAAAAATTGAAAAAGGGTGCCCAAAGTATCTTTTCCATCTTGCTCTTCTTTCTTATATTTTTGGTATTGAGTTTTTAATTCATCCAAAAGCAATGCCATCATGAAGAGAAAGACTTCTTCAAAAACAACCACCCAAGTATTTTTAATTAAGAGTAATTCCAAAAAAAATTCCAAAGTCACTAAAAGATCCAGATAAACTATTTCTTTCAATACTTTTTTTTTTTAACCTTCTTCAATTTCTCTTTCTGGGGTTACTGATTAAAAGGTTCGCATTAAAATGTATCTTTCTTTAAAGTTCTAGGCAATCTCCTCCTTTTTCAAGCTCTGCTCCAAAAAGTTTTTTTTCCCTCTCCCCCCACTTACAACAGCAATTTCCCTTTAAGCACTCAGAAATCCATACCTCCAATGCGGGCTTTCCAATTTCTGAGGATGTTAAGTCCAAAGTCCAAAGTCCTTTCTCTCACAGTTTTCAAGTTAAAATACCTTCGGTGCCCAATATTTTCCAGTTCTGCATTTAGTGTTTCTGTGGGGTGGGAGAGTAAATAGAATTTTTTTTTCCCTTGGCAGCTTTCTCTGCCGCTTTTCTCTTCTTAGGGATACAATGTATCTTTCAGGCAATAAACAATTCCACTCCAGGTTTTAGAAGTTGCTATTTTCCTGGCACAGCCAGCACTTTCACTTCTGAATCTTCTTTCTCCTTCTTCCTCCAGCACAATCTTTTCCAGCTGCCGGCTTCTTTATGGCGACCATCACTGACCGCCGCTCCACCGCCTTGAGAAAAGGAGGTTAATCTGGGTGAGGAGGGGGTCTGCGACATCCCCAAACCCCTTCCCAGATCCTCCCTATCTTCGGCTGCCTCTACAGGGCAGCCTTATCCTCCAGATCCGTCTGGATCGGAGGCACCAAGACGCGAGCACAGCAGGGATCGCGGAGAGACGCGAATCCCTGCTGTCGCCGAAGCCTGGCAACCTGGAAGAGGGCTGATCTGCTGCCTTTTGCGGAGGTGGCATACAACAATTCTGTCCACAGTAGTACTGGCTTTACCCCGTTCAAAGTGGCTATGGGGCAAGATTTTGTACCCATACCTGAGCTTCCTCGTGAAAGACCCAACGTCCAGTTATTGGACAAATGGATATCTCAACTCCAACTCAATTGGCCAGTTGCCCGTAAGGCATTGGATGATGCACATCAGTCTCATAAGAAATTTGCAGACAGAAAGAGAACTTTACAGAATTCTTATCAAGTGGGTGACAACGTTTTTCTCTCAACCAAATACTTACAGACCACCCAGAAGTCAAAAAAATTGGGCCCTAAGTATGTGTTCAATTAACACTGCCAAAAACTCTTTGTTGTATTCATCTGGTTTTCCATGTTAGTTTGCCGAAACCCAAGCATACCTCTACACTGAGACCAACCCAAACTGATCCCCCCATACCATTGCTGATAAACAACATTTCAAAATTAAAGAGATTTTAGACTCTCAGAAATGGAGAGGTCGCCTCCAATATCTCGTAGCTTGGAAACATTTTCCTCCATCCCAAGCCGAGTGGGTAAATGAGAAAGATATTAGGGCTCCTGAACTGATCAAAGACTTTTATACAAAGTATCCTGATAAACCATAGAAATGTATGCAATTGTTAACATGTATTTTATATTATTCTCTCTTACAGGGACAAATGTCCTTTTTCTAGGGGGTCCAAATGTCAGCCTTCAAGATATCTTCTACATCTTTTCTATGGCTATGTGTCTTTCTCACTGCTCTCTATCTTTCGGCTGTCATTAGTAACGGAGGGAGGGGGGATTGGAGGGGAAGAAAGCTGGAGGTGTTACATTCCTGTGCTGTAAAAGAAAAGCAGGGGAGGGGAGTATAAATTCCTGTTCTTAAGTTTCTATTTCCTTGCCTAGTTTTTCTTTCTTTTGCGCAGCTGTGAAGTTTTATCAAAATATGTCAAGGTCAACGGACAGAGGCCTCATCACCACCTGAAGATGCCCACATGATCATATTCAGAACGTTTAATTGGAAGAGTCTTTTGGACTTTGGGAGGTGGGAACAATTCTGCGCGCCAAATTCTTTAGATTCAGAATTTTACCTGTAGCTTCCACTTTGAATTTCAGTAAAAGGAAAAACTTTGCTCTAATCATTGGAGTCTGAGTATTTCTTTCTTGGATTTCGAATGGAGCACAGACTGACACCACGTTTCAAATTTTTATCGATGAACGATCTCAACTCTTCCAATTTCTGTGGTGTCATCAAATATAGTTTTGGTTTCGGGAGCATCACCCCAGGCAGAATTTCAATGCTGCAATCTGTTGACCGATGAGGGGGGAGCTCATTGGAAGCCTTTTCGCTAAACACCTCTCTTAAGGCCCAATATTCTTTCAGAATTTTTTCCTCCCCCTCCAAGCTCTCGGTACCTGTGGAGGCTGACTCAACCGGGTTCTGAAGCTTTGGATGGGATTGTTCCTCCCCTCTGGTCACTGATTGGTACGAATCCGTAACCACGCTTTCCTCCAATTCACATGGGGATTCGACTTGCAGAGCCAGGGCAATCCCAATATTAATGGTTGCTCCATCCCAGGGGCCACAATAAAGCACAGAATCTCGTTATGGTTTCCCTTGGTCATCTCTAGGGTTTCCGTTATAAAACGTGCAGGGCAACCTCCCGACACTGATCCATCCAGTTGGCAAAAGGATACGGGCGTTTCTAAAGTTCTCAGTCTGGTGCCCATCTCCTTAACTACTTTCATGCTGATTACTCACCTCATGCACCCAGAGTCTAGTAAGGCTAGCATCTCTCCTTCAGTCCCTGAAGTGAGCACCCTTAATTTTATTAGGATGGTCATGGGGCCCTTGTTTGGACTTACCGGGACGTCGTCATCCGAGTCAGCCTCACTCTCTTCAAGGAAGCTCGGAGGTCCCAGCTCCTCTCCTGCTGGAGGGGCGACCTCTACAACCTCCCCCATCTTTAATACATTTTCGTGTGGCTTGGCTGGGGGGTTTTCAGGCTTCCTCCCTCCCCTCTGTGCTCCCTTTGGATCCAGCTTGACCCTGCAATCCGCAATCCGGTGGCCCTCCTTCCCACATCGAAAACAGGCAGTGGATTTGCGTCTTGCTATTACTCCTCCCTTCAGAGGCTTTGGGGCCTCTTGGAGACGTGGGGCAGGCGGTTTGCTCCATACAGAGCCTCCTCTGCATCTGCTTCGGGTCAGATCTATTTCCACTTCTTCTGCTAACAAGTACCACAGCTGCAGATCATATGGATCCCTTCTGGAGATGCACATATGGTATACATCTTCATTTAGGCCATCTTTGTAGGCTTCTATCTGTAGGCTTCTATCAGGGCTCCCTGGGACCAGCCCCTTCCCCCTCATACCTTGGAGCGATGTGAGGCTTCTGGAAAGCATCATTGAGGAGCTGTCTGGCTTGATCCAGCTTGCATTCCCTCTCTTCCCTTTCTTGCCACAGCTGCTCTCTCGCATGTCGTCGGGTTACGTTAATTCCGGGGGGGGGGGTATTTGGGATCCCTCCATCCAATACCCAATGACCATCTGGGCCTCTCAGCTGGAACTTCCCCCAAAGTAAGGTCAGCTAGCAGATCGGCGACTGACACCTCGGGTAGCAGCATCGATTGCCCCCCCCCACAGCTCCCTGGTCATCTTCTTCACTAGCTGGAGATGACATGATGTGAAACCCCCTCGAAAGAAAAGTTGATATTTTCTCCGGGTGGGCTGATGGGTAGATTCAGAATAATGTCAGTCTGAGCTCCATTCAAAATCCAAGAAAGAAATACTTCAACTCCATAAATTAGAGTAAAGAAACTTTTACTGAATTTTAAAGTGGTAGCTACAGGTAGAATTCTGAATCTAAGAAATTAGGCACGCAGAACACATATACAAAGGGGTGAAATTGATCCCACCCCCCAAAGTCCAAGATCTTCCTCCAATTAAAAGTTCTGAATGTGATCATGTAGGCATCTGCAGGTGGTGATGAGGCTTCTGTCCATTGACCTTGACATATTTTGATAAAATTTAGCAGTTGCGCAGTAGAAAGACAGTTGAGCAAGGAAACAGGAACTTAATAAACAGAATTTTATACACCCCCTCCCCCTTCTCATTTACAGCACAGGAATGTAACACCTCCAGCTTTCTTCCCTTCCAATCCCCCCTCCCCCCATTGCTAATGACAGCCAAAAGATGCAGAGCAGTGAGAAAGATGCATAGCAGTAGAAGAGATCTTGAAGGCTGACAGAATGGAATGAATGTAGACTCCAGCTCCCCCTTTGGCCACCCCCTCCTCACCCAGTCCAATACTTTGGAGATTACCTCATCCTTAGAGGAAAATTGAGCAATGTCGTGTGCTGTAATAAGCAACTGGTTGTCTTCGATCAAAAGGACTGTCAATGTTGTTGTGGGGTCTTTGACTTGGACTGGAAGGGGGCAGCGACTCAATACATCAGCATGACAGCTTGATAGGTTAATGTAGGAATAGGCATTGCCAGCTCAATAGGTTAATGTGTAGGAATAGGTTGCTAAGAACAGGGACCAATAAGTCATGCGAGGTGAAAGGACGATAGGAGTTTGCCGGTTACCTGCTAACAGTCCTAATTAAGGTTTGTAGTAGGATATTATTTCGAAACAAAATCAAAACAGAAATTTGTGGAATTTTTTTACAGCAGCTACAACAATGAGGGGCTCTCTGTCTAATTGGCTGTAATTTCTCTCTGTACTCAACAATGTCCTCGAGAATTAAGCGATAGGTGTCTCATGATTGTTAGGTAGTCTGTGGCTTAGGACTGTGCAGATGCCAAAGGGAGAAGAATCACACACAAGAACAGTCGGAAGCTCGCAGTCAAATTGAACAAACACTGTCAGAGGACAGTAATGCTTTGACAGCTTTGAATGAGTTTGCTTCTTTTTGGCCACCAAACCCAAGGTATCTGAGCATCTAAAAGTCTGTGAAGCGATTCAGCGACTGACACCTTGTGCAGCAGGAAGGAACTATAAAAATTAAGGAGTCCTAAAAAAGCTTGCAGCTCCACCTTGCAGGTGGGTGTTGGGGCTTCTTTAACAGCTCTAACCTTTGATTCAATTGGGTGGATTCTGGTAGCGTCAATGCGGTACCCTAGGAAATCCACTTGAGGAATGGCAAATTTGCATTTATTTTTCTTTAATTTTAACCCAGCTTTTTGGAAACAAGACAGTACTTTCATTAGATGTGTGACAAGTTTGTTGTGGTTGTTGGCAGAGATAAGGACATCATCGAAATATGGAATGACACCATCCTTGCCTTGAAGGAGGCATTCAATGATGCTCTGAAATAGGCCTGGTGCAGTGCTTATGCTGAATTGCAGGCGTGTGCATTTAAAGGCTCCCTGGTGAATGACAATAGCTTGAGCTTCGGCTGTCTCATTGTCCACAGGAAGCTGCTGATACGCCTGGGCCATATCTAACTTTGTGAAAATAGACCCCTTTCCTAAAGAATGTAATAAGTGTTGGATCACTGGCACCGAATAGGTATTCAAGTGCAATGCTTTGTTTAATGTACTCCAGTAGTCAGCGCACAGGTGAATAGATCCATCTTTCTTTAGTGGGGTAACAATAGGGGTCTCCCACTTTGAGAAATCAACAGGCTGTAGAATCCCCTGTGAAATTAATTTATCTAACTCATCAACTTTCGCTCGCAATGCGAAAGGAACTCTCTGATGCTTAAGACGGATAGGAGCCACTAGAGGATCCAAACTGAAATTGGAATGCCCACGTATTTGCCCAATTTTTTGCTAAATATGTCAGCAAACTCATTTAATAATTTGTCTATGTCTTGGCTATGTATGGAATGAATACCAGTTACTTGTAAACCCAGTGCAGGGAACCAATCTAATCCCAGTAGGCTGGACAGGGTGCCTTCTACGACTATAAGGGAAAAGTGGCCCTTAAAATCCTTGAACTTAACAAAAAAACCTGCCAGACCCTATGACAGGAATTGAATTACCTTGATAGTCCTTGAGTGATATTTGGCAGGGTTTCAATTGTTTTTTAGTGATGACAGGCGTTTTAAGGTGCTCCAGGATACAATAGAGAGGAACGATCCTGTGTCTACCTATTTAGAAGTGTGACAAGCCTTGGTGATGGTAAAACATTCTTCTGATTGAGTATGTATTCGCTTCTGATTGAGTATGTATTTCACTTGATAAGGAGGGGTTTGATTTAGATTTCTTCTGGCTTTGCAAACCCTAGCTAAATGTTCCTTATGTTGACATTTCAAACAAATAACGTTTCTAAATCAGCAATTTGCCCTCAAATGATTAACCGGCACAGCTTAAACACGATAGCTGTGATTGTGTTGGTTTGTTGGTTGGAACCCAGTTCTTTTTTTGTTGGGTCTGCTGACCCTTGAATCTATGTATGTCTTCTTCATCAGTTACGGTACCCTCAGAGACAATGTCCTCAGAATGGACAAATGCTTTAGCAACAGCAGGATTGACCGTATGAGGATTAGAACTTTGAATCTCAGCAGCTGAGAGTGTGAATTGTTCAGCAGCTTCTGTGTTTCTCACAAAATAAGGCTGGGCCTTTTTTTTTTTTTTTGAGCCCCGAAAAAATGGCTAAGCCGTCTTTTCAGGAGTGACTTAATTTCCTCCCCCCATGTGCACCCCCACCTAGCATGCCCCATGCACACTCACCTCACCACGAGGCCATTTCTATCAGCCGATAGAAGCGCCTCAAGGGTAGAGTCACCAGCCGCTTCTATCAGCCAATAGAAGTGGCCTCATGGTGAGGCATGGCTATGCATCAGGTTCTCAACTGCAAACTCAATCGCATACATATACCATTGTCAGAGAAAATATCACACGATCTCAAGATTTCCACTGCATTTCTGCTTCCTGAGCCAGTCGTTCTTCTTCATCCCCGCAGATAGCCCCATTTCCCCCTGCCCCTGATTTCCCACTGCAACTACTTGGATGGAATGGGTTACAGGAGGGTCACTAAAGAAGCTGGTTCCACTTATCACCTGCAATGGGCAGTTCTGGCCCCCTCCACTTAGGCTGCCAACTAAGGGAACTTGCAGTTTACTCAATTGCTCAACTGGTTTCAAAGGGAGGCCTGGGGGATCTTTGTGCCCCTTTCCATCCACTAGCATCTTCAAGGGGAAGGTATGCTTTGAGGGGGAACACGGAGATTGTTGTCCATAAAACTGCAAGCTAAACAGCCTGCCTTTCTCCTACCTTCTTCTCGAGGTTTTGCTTGCAGCCTGACCACTGATAGTGGGTTGAGTCCAGCTTCAGCTCTCCCTTGTGTGGTTGGTGGGGTATTTTGGCATCTCTTTTTCAGAGAGTACAAGGGCGAGGGTAATCCACAAATATAGTTTTGGCTTCTGCACAGACATTGTAGTCTGTGGCATGGTTTGCACAAATACGGTACCTATCTCACCCTGTTCCTGTAGTTTGCCCATAGAATAAGACAATACACATCTCTTAAGTCCCCCATTCCATTCCTCAGGGACCACCAAACTCATAATTTTAGATCCCAGGGACCATTAACTGGTTCTGTGGGCATGGCCTAATTTGTGGGTGTGGCTTGGTGGTCATGTGGCTGTCTGGGCATGGTTTGTATGTAAATATTATAAATATTTATATAAATATTGATTTTTTTTTAATAAAAAAGCAACTTTTACCCAAAATCAGGCAAAGCAGGCAGGCAGATTGAGTTGCTCACAGAATCACAGATTCATTCAGAAATCTATCTAGCTGCCATTGGCTAGCTCAGTCTGTCACATAAAATTTGCTTGCAAGCAAACTCATAAAATTTGCTAGCAAATTCAGAAAATTAACTCACAACACACCATGTGTGTAAATATTGAATGTTTTATTTTAAAAAAGCAACTTTTATCCAAAATCAGACAAAGCAGGCAGATTGAGTTGCTCACAGAATTATTCAGCGATCTATTTATCTGCCATTGGCTAGCTCAGTCTCTCAAATTTGCTTGCCTGAGTCTGCACCGAATTTGCTTGCAAGCAAACCTTCAGTCCTAAGGGAGGTTCAGCTGTGCTTAGCTAGAAAGCAAGAAATCCAACCATTTCCTGCTTCCTAGCTAATCTAAATCTCCCGGCACAGCAGAACAGATGATGGTCAGAAAAAGGAAAAATAGCAACTTAACAGACAAGTTTGCCAAGTAAGGAGTGAGTGGGAGGAGAGGGTTTCCGTGGGCCATGTAACAGCCTTGTGCTTCTGTGCATCCTGGATTAATTGCTTTGGGGGGTGCTCTGGGGGTGAGATTTCTCTGCAGCCCACCAAAATTTTCTCACGGCCCACCAGTGAGCTGCAGCCCACCAATTGGCAATCACTGCTCTAGACGAGGCTACCTGTGGGGGGCTCCTAAAGGCAAGTTTCCCCCTGCCCTTCCCCCTATTTCTCTTCACCTCATTTAGTTCAATCGATGTGAGAAATGGTGGGGAACACATGGTTTAAATAGGCCTAAATTTTGGGGAGGGGCTTAAGTTCACCTTATGCTTAGAAAACATGCTGGGCCTTCCTATTGGGGGGGCGTATTGTCAGAGAAACATGGTAGTGATTCTTCAATGGCTACTTTTAATGTGAGATTGGACTTAGCTAAGGGATGACGCTGCAATCATAGTTATGTATGCCATAAACTAACTAATCAAGTAACATATCATCAAGGTCTCTGAACCCACAATGTAAAGCAGCAGTTCGAAGGGCAACAATGTAAGAACTAATGGTCTCTCCTTCAGCCTGGTCTCTCCTTCTGAAAGCCAGACATCTTGCTATGCGCGATGGTTTGGGGGAGAAATGGGTGCTCAAAACTTCTTCTAGATTTTCCCATGACACAGCCTTTATAGTTTGAGGGGCTAACAAAGTGGTTGCAATATCAAAACCTGTTGCACCGCAAAAACTCAGAAAATAAGCTTTCTTCCTTTCGTTGGGAATTTCTGACAAGTCAGCAGCATCAAAACAACAGTCAAATTGGTTAACTCCCAAGTTTCAGTAGTCGGATGGAAGCATGGAAAAAATGGCATGGACGTCATTTTGTGGTGTTTGTGAGGAGAAAAAATTTTCTTTGAGCAACCACATCTCTTTCAGTGGGACTACACTTTAGAGCGATCAATCCTCATCACCAGTGTTAGATTGGCGGCATCAGTAAATTGTAGGCAATCTTTAAATAGTTAACAAATGTTTATTGAACATAACTGGTTACCCACAGCTGCCACAAGTTAACAAGTTTGTGCATGGTGGCAGGTGACAGCTGACATTTTCTGACAGCCCCCCTTTTATATTGCAGCTGTCAAACCAGCCAGCCAATGAACAGCGGCTTCAACCCCTGCCTGAATTGCATACAGAGAAGAGGACTACATTGGTACATAACAGTTACAACAAATTGTTAAACAACAAATAGAATTTGAACTGGAGTTATTTATGCTAGGAATATTTAAAAGGAAACATGAGAAAAGGATTAAATATATTGTATTACACATATTAACAGTGGCTAGAATATTGTACGCACAATGTTGGAAGCATAATAACACCCCCTCTGATGAATTGGTAATTCAAAAATTTTTGGATTGTGCTGAAATGGACAGATTGATCCTAAAACTAAAAGATAAAGAAGTCTGAATATCATAAAATTTGGGATATATGGTATAATTGGCTAGAAACTAGGTAAATAGAAAATAAAGAAATTTAAGATAAGCAAACTATAGACAAATGTATATAATCGTATAACAATGTATATATATGTAAATGTTGTGACTCAGAGGTTTGAACCTGCTCTGTCAAAAGACATAGGCTCGAGTGATGAGGAAGATCTGGCATTAAGGTTTGAGCCTGCCTTGTTGAGTGACATAAATGAGAGTCAGGAGGAAGAGGAGGACTTGGCATTGGGGTTTGAACCTGCTTTGCTGGGAGTTTCAGAATCCTCATCCTCTCCAGGACCTTCCTCATTAGTTATGCCTCAAGTGTCGGCAGATAAGCAGGAGAATGTGCCGGAGTCCTTGGATGAAGATCAAACTGAAGAATGTTGGTTTGATGCAAGGAACAGATGTAAGCAGAAACATCAAGCACAAACTGGAAGGAGATGTCAAATCAGGGACTGAGGAAAGATACTGACACGCCCCTCAGGGAATATAAGGAGGTGTGTTAGCTTTGAATCCCCGTTCGGGTCAAACTTGTTAATTTGCGTCTGCAGTTTGGACAAAGTAATTCTGTTTGCCATTCGTCTCTGATTTATAGTTCTGCTCGTTATCAGAATTTGCAGACAGCTTCTGGAAGAACTGCCAACGACGAATTCAGCCAAAGGAAAGTTAACTCTGTTGTTCCTGATATTGTCTGTTCGTGTTTTTTCCTTTGGACATTTGGACTCTCACCTCGTGAAACCCCTAACACCATCTTTTGACTAAGATGGAACAAAAACAGCTAGAGCAGCAGCAGCAGCAGATAAATCAACTGCTCCAAGATAACCAGGTTTTGCAGCAACAAGTCACCCAGCTGGTTAACCATCTTACACTGATGCAAGCTCCTGCTGCTCCTCCTGCCCCTCCCCATAGGAAATGCCCGGTAGCTGTGCCGGATAAATTCTCTGGACAGCCTGAAATGTTCCTGGCTTTCATGGGGCAGTGTCAATTATTTATGTCTCTGCGGCCAGAAGATTTCCCTGATGACCGGGCTCGGGTGGGGTTTGTTATCAGTCTTTTGTCGGGTTCGGCTGCTAGGTGGGCCACTCCTTTATTGGTGCAAAATGGTCCCTTACTAACGGACTACCGGGGCTTTTGGCACCATCTACGCTCTATGTATGAGGATTCCATAAAAGCTCAGACCGCCGCCAGATGCTTAAAGGAACTTCGCTAGGGGAAATGCCCATTGCAGGAGTTCATTTCAGAGTTTCGTCTGCTCTGCATGGACTCTGCGTGGAATGAGGCAGCCCAAATGGATGCTTTCCAAGATGGTCTGTCAGAGGAAATACAAGATGAGTTGGTGCATGTGGAGCCGGCTCTAACCCTGGATGCTCTGGTGGTGCAATGTTTGTGCATTGACGCTCGGCTTCAACGGCGCAAGACTAGACGCCCAGTTCCGGAGCAGCCCTCCCCTTCAAGGCCGCAACAACATCCTGTGCAACCAATGCCCCAGGTCTCCCACAATGCTGTGGCAAGGACTGAGGAACTGATGGAGTTGGGTACGGTCCGCCCTCATTTGATGGCACAAGAATGCACGCGGAGATTCCAGGGAGGCTTGTGTCTGTATTGTGGGGGGTCTGGACATTTTGCAAGTTCCTGTCCTGGTAAACAATGGGGGCACGAAAGCCAGTGCCCGAATCTAATCTTGTACAGTCAGGAAATGGGGCAGGCCCGGCCTCGGGAAAATCCTAGGTCGGGCACGTATCAAACAACTGCCCAAAGTAGTGGAGGTGAACTCTGGTCTTCCCCGACATTTGCTTTTGGACATGCAGGTTTTCTTGCAGTCCCGGTCGGAGGGGATTCCTGCGGTTGCATTAGTGGATTCAGGGGCTACAACCAATTTTATGGACCGGGCTTTTGCAACACATTTTGACATTCCCTTGGTTGTGGTGGAGCCTCCCATTAAGGTGGAAATAATTGATGGGCAGGAACTGCAGGCTGGGCCTATTCGTTTTGCTACTCAGCCATTATGCCTGGTCATTGGGGACCATGAGGAGGCGATTAGTTTTTACATCACATTGGACCTCCATCTCCCCTTGGTTCTCGGAATGGCTTGGCTACGGTTGCACGATGCTCAGGTGGCATGGGCACAGAACGCCATTTTGTTCCCGAGTCTCCAGTGTGTGGACCATCTACAACACACCTGTGCTGGTCAAGACATCGCTGCCCCCGCCATCTCTGTACCTCCTGAACTATCTGAGTTTTTGAGTTTATCTGATTTTTTGCCAAAATTTTTGGGTAGTTTTATAAGACCACCACGTGTGGAAAAAGGTTCCTTCAGTGCTTTTGCATTTCCAACATCTTGAGCTCATGTTAGGGTTCATCTTCGCCAGCCTCGAAGGGTGTAAGTGCCATCTATATAACATTTTATACATATTTTCTTTGTACGCCGCCAATTTCGTAATCTTGATGTTTCTATTCCAGATCTTTTCCCATTCTGTTAATGTAATGCTTCTTCCAATATTCCTACTCCGCGCTATCATGTTCCCTTTCACTATCTCTTGCTCTAATTCTACCTCCAATAAGTATTTATAAAATTTAGAAATATTCTTTTTATTTGATCCTAATAAGATTTTATCTAAGTATTGTAATTTGCTATAAATTCCAAACTCTTTGATATCTTGTTTGTATCTACTATGGATTTGTATATATAACCACTGGTCAATTTTAAATCCCTGTTCCTGTAAATCCTGTTGAGTTCTTAATTTTCCTAGAGGGTCTAATAAATCTTTATATTTAATCATTTTTGTTATATCCAAATTGTTGAGATGTACCATTGCCTCCATTGTTGAAAGCCAAATCGGAATTTTTAAATAGTGTTTTTTGCATATTTTTTTCCAGTTAGTTAGTAATGAATCTCTAATAAGGTGTCTATGGAAATATGACTGTCTAGTTTTCCCCACTTCCCATAAAAATGCGTGCCACCCTCTCTGAAGATCATGCCCTTCTAAAGCTAAGGTTCTTTAATTGAATAAGTTAACCCAGTCTTTTATCCATAATAAGTTGGCTGCCCAATAATATAATTCCCAATTTGGGAGCACTAGCCCCCCTCTACTTTTTGCATCTTGTAAGGCCTTAATATTGATCCTAGCTTTTTTCCCTTGCCAAATAAATTTAAGTGTTACCTTATTTATATCTTCAAAAAAAATTTTTGGTAATTTAATTGGAATTGTCTGGAATAAGTAAAGAAATTTTGGTAGAATGTTCATTTTGATCGTGGCAATCCTGCCCAGTTGAGAAAGCTGCAGCTTATTCCAGGATTCTAGGTCTTTCTTAATTTGTTGTAGTAGTTTATCGTAATTATTCTCTTTGAGCAATTTACTATGTGGTGTTAACCATATGCCTAAATATTTGACCTTTTTTGTTGCCTGTATCCCTATGATTTTTTTCTAATTCTTTCCTCTGATTCTCTGTTAGATTTTTAGTCATTAATTTTGTCTTATTTCTATTGATCTTTAATCCTGCTACTGAACCGAATTGTTCTAGTTCATGTTCTATTTCCATGGGTTCCTCTAGGAGGAAAACCATATCATCTGCGAACTCCTGTAGTTTATATTCCTCTGCTTTAACCCTTACTCCTTGGATTTCAGAGTTTTGTCTTATCCGCATTAACAGTGATTCTAAAGCAAGTATAAATAGGAGGGGTGAGAGGGGGCAACCCTGTCTGACGCCCTTTTCAATGTTTAATGGGCCTGTTTGTTCACCGTTAATTAGTATGTTGGCCTGTTGGGTGTTGTAAATTGTTGTGATAATGTTCTCGAATTTGGTGCCCAGGCTCATGTTATAGATTTTTGAATTAAAAAGTGCCAATGTAGATTATCAAATGCTTTCTCAGCATCTAAAAACGTGAGTGCAAATTGTTTCTCTGGATGAACTTCATAATATTCTAAAAGATCAATAACGGTTCTTAGGTTATTTTTGATTTGGCAGGACGGAAGGAAACCATTTTGATCTTCATGAATGTATAAATTTAAAACTTGTTTTACTCTATTCGCTATAATTGAGGTAAATAATTTATAATCAGCGTTTAAAAGTGAAATTGGTCTATAATTGTTGATATATCTGGCATCTACATCCTCCTTCGGAATTAACGAAATCAACACCCTGCTCCATGAGTCTGGCATCTTGGCTGCCAAAAGTACTTCATTAAACACTTCCAGCATCAGTGGCCCTACTAACTCTATTATAGCTTTGTACAATTCTACTGGGATCCCATCTGGTCCAGGGGATTTATTATTACTTTGATTCTCCATTGCAGCTTTCAACTCAGACCATGTAATATCCTTATTTAATAATTCTTTCTCTCCTTCCCCTATTGTTTTATCATTCGTATTCTCCAGATAAGTTCTTATTTTGTCTTCATTGATTTCTTCCTTTTTATATAATCTTTGAAAGTAGTTTAATATGATATCTTTTTTCTTCTCAATCTCATGTTGTGGTATGCCTTTCTTGTCCATTAGTTGGTGTATCAGTCTCTTTTCTTTTTCTTTTTTAACTTTATGAGATAGCCATCTTCCTGGTTTGTTAGCGTATTCAAAATAGTTTTGTTTGGACCTTCTCAAACTAACTTCTATTTTATCTTGTTCAATTAAATTCAGCTTATGTTTGACTAATATTAACTGGTTTTGTATTCCTTGGTTCTTGGGGTTTTTTTGTAATTGTATTTCTAAATCTTGGATTTGTTGTTGTAATACGTTTTGTTGGGCATAAGTTCTCTTATTTCTCATAGCATTATAGGAAATTGTTGTACCTCTTATAATTGCTTTCATAGTATCCCAAATATTCTGTTTTGAAGTTGTTTCATTATTATTATCTTTTAGGAAATAGTTTAGCTCCTCTTTCAGCTTATTGATATACTCTTCTTCATTTACTACTTGAGTATTTAGCGTCCATCTTTTTTTTATTCCTCTCCTGTCTCTCCAAATTAGCTATATTGGGTTGTGGTCGGCCCATTCATTTGGTAGGATTTTAATTTCTTTTATTTCATTAGCCAATTCCAAATCCATCCAGGCCATATCTATTCTAGTCCAAATCTTATGTGGATTGGAATAGTATGTAAATTGTTTCTCTTCCAGGTTCTGTTCCCTCCATAAATCTTTTAAATTTAACTCTTTCATCATTTCCTTACATGCCATAGAAAATTCTCTTTTCCCCTTCTTATTTTTTCCCATATCACTATGGTCTTTTTGGTAGTCTGCAATGGAGTTAAAATCGCCAAACAAATGTTCCTTTTTTCAAAGCCTACTATTTTTTGGTGGAGGTGTTTGAAAAATTTCCCTTGGTCTTCATTTGGGGCATAGATTGCTACAAGTAAAAATGTGATGTGGTTTATCCAAACTTGTATAACCAGAGTTCTTCCTTCGGGATCCAACCAGGTTAATTCTGCCTTTATATCTTGTTTTACATAAATTGCAATTCCTTTTTTCTTGTGTTTATCGGCCGGTGCCGTAAAAAGTTTCCTTAATTTTGGACAAATTAGATGTCTTTCATCATTTTTCGAAATGTGTGTTTCTTGAAGACATATTATATCTGTGTTATGTCGAATAAGTTTTGAAAATATCCTGTTTCTTTTTGATATTGAATTTAATCCATTGATATTGATGGAGAGCAACTTCTTCCCCTCCACCATTTATCTACGTCTGTTTAGATTTTTGCCTAGTAATGATTCGATTCTCTTCTTGTTGTTGTTGTGGGATTTGCTCTTCTCTCCCAGGTTGTGGTTTATCACTTCCTGAAATTGGGGAAAGTCATTCCTTCTGGGTTCTGTGATGATATCGGTCCTCCTGTGGTCTCCTTTTAAGTTCTTTAGTGAATTGACCACCCATATCCGTGAGCTGTTGGTAAAAGTCTTGGGCCTGTTCTATCAATTCTATTTTGATTTTCCTCTCTTTCCACATAATTAACATCCCTTCTGGGATTAGCCATTTAAATTGGATTCCTTTTTTATTTAAATCATTGGCTAGAAATTTATAATCTTGTTTTATAGTCCTCACTTTCTTTGGAATTTGTTTTAAAATCGTAATTTCTCTGCCTTTATATGATATTGTTTCCTCCCTAGACATTTTCAAAATTAAATCTCTCAGACATCTCCTAGAAAAGCGGATATGGATTTCTCTTGGGCAGTTGTTGCGTCTGGTGTAGCTTGTGCTAACCCTATACACCTCATCAAACTCTTTAATTAAGTCATCTTTTTCTTTTCCTAACCATTCAGCCAATATTTCTGCCATCAAATATTCCAATTCTTCATTTTTTGCTTCAGCCACATTTTGGAACCTTAAATACGCCATTGCTTTGTCCATCTCGAGATGAACCAGTGAGTCCTTTGTTTCTCTAAGTACATTTTTAAATTCCTCATCCATCCTTTCAAAGTTAGTCTCCATGCGTGTTCTACTCTCTATATCTTTTATTTTCACTTCATTTTTCTCCATGGCCTGCTGTAGGGACCCTATCTTTCCCTCCACCTTCGATATATCTGCTTTCATTTCAGCCTTCAGTTTCCCCATCTCATCTTTCAGTTCGCTTATATCTGCTCTAGTTTCATTATTATTTTTAATCATCATTTCTTGCATTTTAGATATAGCTTCCTGCAAGGATAATAAGGAAGTTTGTATATTGATATTGGGGACATTAGGCTGCTTTTCCCCTGTTAAGGACTCCTCGATAGTTTTTTGAGTTGTTGGTGGGGTGGGTGTCAACGTAGTCGATAGGGTCAGAGTAGCCTTCCTTCCTGTTTTTAGGGCCATAGTTGTTGTGGATGTCATCTCTCTAAGTATTTGTTTTTGTTGATGCACAATTTTAAATATATTATCCCAAATCACCATTCAGTGTTTGGGTCCTGTATTTAAAAGTCTATTCTCGTATTTTAATTTAATATCTCGCTCCACAGTCATTTCCCCTATATTATAAATAGATATCTACTACAGTATTCTAGTCTATGTAATAAGAAAATTGGTTGCAATAGTACATCAATTAACACTTTAAGGAATTAATCTTAAATGTCTTAAGTAGTCTAAATAATTTATAAATAGTTTATATCAACAAAGTTTATCCCTTTTTGCTATTAATACTTAAAACAGTAATCTCTTAACTCTATAAAAATAGTATACCCCCCTCTTTCTTTCCCCCCCCCCAGTAAGTGAAATTATGTAGGCTATTTAGAAAATACAATAGGGAGGCAGGGGGCAAAATAATAAGAGAAAGGGTAAGAGAGAGATTACCGCAACTTCAGAAAATCAACAAACAAAAAGTAGTGCCAAACTAGTAATATTAAGTAGTACCACGTAATAAAGGAAGCAAGTTGGGTAAGATAACAGTCCATCTTCCAGCTAGAAGGTTCTTTTCAGCATTCCAATCAGCAAATGGTGTAATGTGCTGACTAATCTGCAGTCCCAAAGCCGTCTTTCCCAGCCTTCTGTTTGTCTCTGCCTACTTCCTCTTGCTTCTTCTTCTTTCTTTACTTTCCAACTTTTAAATCAACATACAAATCTTCCAAAGTCCAATATAATGTTCAATTTGTCTTCTCCACAATATTAAATAGATGTGAAAGTCGTGTTGTACTCAGATCTGAGGGTTCATAAGACTCGATCGATACCAGTATTCTTTCACCTCTGTCGCCTCCCTTTTCTCAAGTAAAGTCAAAAAGAAAGGTATGAAAGTCAGATGAAGCCCCTCACAAATTCCGGACCTCCGATCTCCTGATTTTGACAATCTTCCTCTTTCCCCAGAGCTTCTCTTTCACAGGGTAAAATCTGCACTTTCACTTTTGTGCTTGGGCTTTTCCGCTCTCCATTATAGCCCTTTCATTTTTCCCAGCTGCTTTTCTGGACACTTTTCTGCCCGACTTCTGAAAAGTGCTGATCACAACCGGGAAAGAGGATTTTACGCCACTGTCATTCTTCTGTCATTCTGCTATCTTCAGTCTTCAAAGGTTCCAAATTATAAACCGTTTCTCTGTTCTTGTTACTCTCGATCTCGCAGGCTGTCACTGCTTTGCTTAATCACCAAAGTGGCAGACCGGACTTGAAGCCGCCATAGAATGACAGCTTACTCTTCTGCGCCGGGCTCGGGAGCTTCCCTCTTCACTGTCGGGGGGTTGCCTTCCCCACTCTACTGCTCGAGGTTCTCCATGTTGACACGAACCTCTCCGGGGTTCGTGTATCCCTGGGAGATTGCTCCTGGCGCCAGAAAAGGTGTTCGAAGATCACGACAGTCTTCTTCACCTCCGTTCGCCCTGTCCTGCCACTGGAAGTCCTCCTGGGTCATCTGTATTCTATGTCTAAGCCTGAATTGGCTGTTCTTCGCGATTTCTTGGACAAGAACTTGGCCCGGGGGTTTATCCGGCTGTCGTTGTCTCCTCTTTCTGCTCCCATCCTTTTTGTAAAAAAGAAGATGGGAGATTTACGTTTGTGTTGTGACTACCGCAGGTTGAACACCATTACGGTGAAGAATAGTCATCCTTTGCCGCTCATTCCAGAGCTGATGGAGAGGTTGAGGGAGGCCACTATTTTCACCAAGCTCGATATTCGTGGGGCCCACAACCTGGTGCATATGCGCAAAGGAGATGAATGGAAGAGGGTATTTGGTACTCAATACGGCCACTTTGAATATACCATGATGCCATTTGGGTTAACCAACGCCCCCGCGGTCTTCCAGCATTTGATGAACGATATATTACAGGACGTGCTTGATCGGTTCATGGTGGTGTACCTGGATGACATTTTAATCTATTCTAATTCCAGGGAAAGCCACCTTTGCCAAGTCCGCCAGGTATTACAACATCTTCAGGAGCATAAACTCTATGCAAAACTGGAGAAATGCCTCTTTTTCCAGACTTCCATAGAGTTCTTGGGGCATATCATCTCTCCTGAAGGCATTGCCATGGACCCACAGAAAGTAGAGGCTTTGTGTAGTTGGGAACCCCCAGTCAAGTGAAAAACGTGCAACGTCTCTTGGGGTTCGCTAACTATTACAGATCATTCATCCCAGGTTTTGCCAAGCTGACGGATCCCATCACCCAGCTCCTTTGCAAGAAGGTCCCGTTCTAGTGCCCCCCCCCGCAGCAACAGGCCTTTGACGCCATCAAGAAAGCCTTCATTGCAGAACCGATCTTGAGGCATCCTGATCCCCATTGTCCGTTTGTGGTAGAGATGGATGCATCCAATGTGGCCATTGGGGCGGTGTTGTTACAAGCCCCAGCGGATGGCGCACCTCTTTTTCCATGTGCATATTATTCACGGAAACTTACTACTTCTGAGTGCAATTATACAATCTGGGAAAAAGAGTTGCTGGCCATCAAGGCTGTGTTTGAGACCTGGTGACATCACCTTGAGGGGGCTCGGCATAAGGTGGAGGTTCGGATGGATCATCGTAATCTGGAGCACTTGAGCACTACTAGGAAGTTGAACCAACGACAGATCCGGTGGTCGTTGTTCTTTGCTAGGTTCAACTTTTTGGTCACTTACATTCCCAGTGGTCAAAATTGGAGAGCAGATGCTCTGTCCCATAAACCAAAGTATCTTTGACCTGAGGGCCCCCTTCCTCCATGTACAGTACTGCCACCGGAATCTTTGGCCATTATCCAGGAACTGGTGGATTTAAGGGCTCGGGTACAAGAGGCGTAGTGCTTAGACGATTGGTCGCAGCAAAGAATGGGGGAAATTGGACCTGACTCCCCATGGACTCTGGAGGAGGGTTTACTATGACATTGGGGCCGATTGTACGTGCCCACCAGAACGCTTAGAGCCCTCATCATGACCCAATGTCATGACAACCCAGATGCAGGCCATTTTGGGTTCTTTAAAACCCTTCATCTGGTCACAAGGACTTTTTGGTGGCTTCGAGTCCGGCATGATGTCTTCTCCTATGTCGCCTCCTGTGTACTGTGTCGGCAAGTGAAAGCCACATTGGGTGCACCTCCTGGTCTCCTTCAACCACTACCGACTCCAAACCGACCATGGGGGGCAATCTCCATGGACTTTTTAACACATTTGCCCTCTTCGTTGGGTTATATGATGGTACTTGTGGTGGTTGATATGCTAACGAAGATGGCCCACTTTATCCCATCGGAAGTTACCATCGGCTCGTGTTACTGCCCAACTATTTCTGCAACATGTATTCCGTTTACATGGCGGACAGAGTAGTTTCAGATCCCGGTGTCCAGTTTACTGCTCAATTCTGGAAGAGCCTAATCCATTACTGGTGCAAGTATGTTTGGCGTCAGCGCACCATCCGGAGACCGATGGCAGGACTGAGAAAGTAATTGGCATCCTCGCTCAATACCTCAGATATTTTGTCAACCAACGACAGAACGATTGGGTGACCTATCTCCCCTTGGTGGAATTTGCCTTTAACAATTCTCAGCACACCTCCACTCACATGACGCCTTTTTATGTAAATGTGGGTTACCATCTGAGGTTTTTCCCCTTGTCGATCTTGGATTCCCCAGTTCCAGAAACATGAGACTTTTTATCTGAACTATATTCAGTGCACCAATTGATTTCCCAACAATTGGAACGGGCTAAGGTGGACTATAAAAGGTTCACGGATCGTTCGCGTCAGGCAACGCCTCCGCTGGCTGTGGGAGACAGGGTGTGGTTGTCCACGAAGCATCTCCAGGTTGATCGTCCAATTAAGAAGTTGGATCATCGCTTCATTGGTCCCTTCCCTATCGAGGCAGTCATCAATCCTGTTGCTTATCAGCTCACCCTACCATGCTCCATGTGCATTCATCCTGTCTTCCACCATTCCCTTCTGGTTCCTGACACCCCATCGTGTACTCTCCGTTCTCCCGCTGGTACGGTTTCTCCATCTGTACCCAGCGATGATCCTGCTGTTGATGATACGGTGGTCGGCATTCGGGATTCTTGCTGGCTGAAAGGACGATTTCAGTACTTCATCAGGAGGCTGGAGAATGGATCAGAGGTTCTTTCCTGGGAGGATGCTTCCACAGTTCACACCCCGGACCTTATCTGGAGATTCCATGAACGGTTTCCATTAAAACCGCATCTGGATCGTCAGACTCGGGGGAAGGGCCCTGCGGTGAGGGATAGTGTTGTGACTCAGAGGTTTGAACCTGCTCTGTCAAAAGACATAGACTCGAGTGATGAGGAAGATCTGGCATTAAGGTTTGAGCCTGCCTTGTTGAGTGACATAAATGGGAGTCAGGAGGAAGAGGAGGACTTGGCATTGGGGTTTGAACCTGCTTTGCTGGAAGTTTCGGAATCCTCATCCTCTCCAGGACCTTCCTCATTAGTTATGCCTCAGGTGTCGGCAGATAAGCAGGAGAACATGCCGGAGTCCTTGGATGAAGATCAAACTGAAGAATGTTGGTTTGATGCAAGGAACAGACATAAGCAGAAACGTCAAGCACAAACTGGAAGGAGACGTCGAATCAGGGACTGAGGAAAGAGACTGACATGCCCCTCAGGGAATATAAGGAGGCGTGTTAGCTTTGAATCCCCGTTCAGGTCAAACTTGTTAATTTAGGTCTGCAGTTTGGACAAAGTAATTCTGTTTGCCATTTGTCTCTGATTTATACTTCTGCTCGTTATCAGAATTTGCAGACAGCTTCTGGGAAAACTGCCAACGACGAATTCAGCCAAAGGAAAGTTAACTCTGTTGTTCCTGATATTGTCTGTTTGTGTTTTTTCCTTTGGACATTTGGACTCTCACCTCGTGGCCACAGGTGAGACAGAACATGTAAATATGCATAAGAGATAAATATGTATAATACTGACACTACAGTACTGTTAATGTTATGATTAATTTTGCTTTTTTAAAAATGTAAAAGAACAATAAAGTATATTAAAAAAGAAAAAGAAAAACTGCCTTTTTTACACGTGTCACATGATCAATGCATATAAAGGATTTTATGCATTATGGCCATCATCTTAACTAACCTCCCTTGTGGATGTCCTGACCTAGGCAAATTCATAGCTTTGACAAAAAGAGATTCCTGAATATATTTTACAATATATTCAAAGGAGACATTGTAATTATAAAAATCTTTATCATAAAAATACAGACACTCAACATCTGGCATCTTCTAAACTCTATAAAGTTTATTGGTTTAAGTGCAAACCCATATACAATTTATTAGAGTAGAAGCTCCACCAAACTACTGGGTGTTTTATTTTGATTTTATAGACAAGATTAAATAAAGTTCTTCGGCTTTCTGAAATACAGTCATTAGCTTTAATCAGACATTCAAACAATTTGATTTTCATTCATTTGTTAGTATTTATGCTGGTAGTGTGATATAGAAGCAATTCCTACAAATATACAACATCTTACAAATCTGGTTTAGCTACACTTTGGGGAAATACTATGAAAGGAAAAAGATTGTCTCAAAGAATAATAGTAACAATAGTAACAAATTTATCAATTTCAGTGTTCTTAAAAGATATCACTCCATACAGGAAGGATATTCAGCTCTTGTTCTTCTCTTTCCTCAACAGTAGGTCAAGTCACAAACACAAGTTCTGCAAACTTTTATTAATCAGCAACTCAATCATATGAATATTGCACGGATATATCCTGTGGAATGCCTTAGAACAGCGGTATCAAACTCGCAACATGTTGTCACCCCATGACATATCGCAACTTTTTCCTCCTTTGCTAAACCAGGGGTGGGCATGGCCAGAGCATGACACCCCTGCATTAGAAGATATCTTTATGATTGAGATTGCTGAATTAAGCAGGCTAGAAAAAGTGTGAGACAGCCAAAATGAGCATCTGAAACTCATATACTTATTGGCAGGCAAAAAAGAGTTCTACATACCTCATCCTGATTAAATAAAGAATGTTGTTTAGATAGATGGAGTCTCCAGTTGTTATAAATTTAAAAAATGGAAACATTTCCAAAAAAGATTTATTTGGGGTGTGTCAGTTCCGTGTATCTGCCATTCTTCAATGGCAGAAAATGGGGGGCGGGGGAATTGGTATAAGTAATCCTTTTTGATGTAACCTGAATATCTTAAACCTTATATTGAATCTGTATAACGTGCACATGATATACAACTGGAGGACTGGAGCCAGATGTCAAGAAACTTGTCACCTCTTGGAGAGACAAGAGAAGAAGGGACCATAAAAATTCCAGCCCTGAAAGATACTCCCTAGGAAGGGAGGGGAATTAATATGTTAGTTCTTTGTTTGACTAAATCCACATCAGAATAAGGGGAGGGGTTCTAACTCCCTTTATTTATTACTGTATGCCTGGAAGCATCTTAGATTCTGCTTTGACTAGTACCGGGATCACTTCCTTTCAATAAAGAATTCCTTTTGAAGTACCTAGCTTTCAGAAGTTCGTTCTTTTTGATTGAAGGGGGAAAGTCCTGTGCTTACATAAAGCAGAATCTAAGATGCTTTTTACATAAATTACATGAATTATATAAAGCAGAATCTGCAATAGAGGTTAACTCCAAGAGGATTTTTTTTTAAAAAAAATTCACTCTACTGAGGGGACTCTGCAAAAATGTCTGAATATAGCAAGGAGCAAGGGCTGGGGAATATAGCAAGGAGCCAAATGCTGGAGAGAAACTTCAACAACTACCCAACCAGACATTGACTTTGTGTACCCCATCGAAGACAGTGAAGCTGCCTGCGAAAATTCCACAAAACCCCGGCGGTCTATAGGTGTAGGAAAGAGAGACAGCTGGGATAAAAGAACCAAGGGAGTAACCCTCACCCGGGGTAACTGTAAACCTGGGTGGAAAATGGAGCTCGAGGCCCTCTCTGGTCAGGAAGAATGGGTTGAGAAACCACTGGCAGATGACCAACTGAAATGGTACATAAATCTCCTCGTGAGGGAAGCCCTGGAGGACCTCATGTGAGGGACGAACCAGGTTGCCAACGTAGGAGAGCGAGTGAACCAGAAATTAAGAGAACCTGAGCTGTCAGCCCTTATCCAGCTGAGAATAATCGGGCATTGGAACAAGCTGGAGGACTAGCAGCCATATCAGGTACACAACTCCTTGCCATTCCAGAGCAGGGGATTAACCTTAGCCAACCCAGAGACATACAACTGCAGAGAAAGGTCCCGCCCTTGGGGGTAAAATTCAATGGGGACCCTCAGAAACTGGGGTTTTTCCTGGCATAAGTACTCACCTACATGCAAGAATACGGGCAGAATTTCCTGACCCAGGGAGCCCAAGTGCAAGTCATCACCCTGGCCCTAGAAGGGGCAGCAGCCAGAAGGATGGTGACTCTCCACAATGTCAATGCCCCAGAACTGAGGAACCTCAATCGATTCATTACAGCCCTATGCCACCCCTTCGAAGACCCCCTTGCTGACAGAAAAGCCTGCAACTGCATTAGAGTCGTAAAGCAAGGCCATTGCCCAGTAGCTGAGTACACCAAGGAATTTCATGACCTGGCTGGCCAAGTCAACTGGCCATAAGATATCCTAGTCTGTTGGTTCAAAGATGTACTCAATGACGACCTGTACACTGTCTGCCTAGTCTGTGGGGCCCCAAACCTCCTGCATTAATGGTACCTGATTGCAGAGGAGGCAGAGATAGATATGGCCCATAACCAATAGCACAGTGAAGAGTTTGGAGACAATCCCCACCCCAGGGAAAGTGGGAGTTTTTCAAACCCCAAACCTCCATGACTCCAAGTCCATCTGGCTGCTTTAAGTGTGGAAAAGAGCAGAATGCCATTCAAAAACCCCTGCCAGAAAGCCAGACCACTCATCAGGGTGGAAACCTGGAAAATCCAACCCTTGAGGAAAAGAAACTGGCCTGAGAAGCCAAGAAGCTGTGAGGTTCCGGTTCCCCCCCCCAATCCAGAGGAAGAATCCCCGATGCCCCGAGGAGACCTGCGCCAGTCTCAAAGTGATTCAGAAGATGATCTGCTGGTAAGCAACCCAATTGAACCACTCACTCTACCCCTAAGACTGTTAGACTGTTTATCCCAAGCTGAGGGAAGGGGGAGGAAGTTGCAGCATTACTGGATTTGGGATGCACCCAGTGCCTAATCAACCCCACCCTAGCAGAGAAATTCAACTAAGGAAAATGGAAAATCCCATTGCTTTCTGCCAATTAGATGGAACTATAGCCGGGGGTGGGGGGAAACCAGCCAGTTTTGGCACAGAACCATTGAAAATAGGACTAGGGGACCATAGTGAGATGTTCACATACATTGTAGCAGCAGGAATGGAAGGGACACTAGTCCTAGGACTCACGTGGCTATGGAAATGGAATCTAAAAATAAACTGGAAGAGAGGAACCGTACATTTCCAGAAACATGTAGCATTTGCAAACAGCCCAGAGGAAAGGAAAAGAAAGAGAACAGAGAGCAGAGGACCAGCCATGGCCAGGCAGCCAGCTGAGCCCATTAACATCCCCAAAGAGTACCAGGATTTAGCCCAAATATTTAGCGAGGAGGCTTCTGATGAACTCCCACCCCATCACGCCACAGACTGCGCCATTGAAATCCCACCAGGAGCTAAACTTCCAAACCAAAAATGTACTGCATGTCCCCCAGAGAACTAAAAGAACTCAGAGCATTTATTGATCAAAATTTTAAAAGGGGTTTCATTGAACCTACCCGACCAAAAATAGCAGCCCCAGTATTATTCCATGAAAAGAAAGATGGCTCAGTGCACCTATGTGTAGATTACAGAAATTTAAATACCATCAGTGTGGAGAATATGTACCCACTCCCCCTCATGAAGGACATGCTAGCCCACCTCTCTAAAGGATTTTTTTTTCAAAGTTAGACCTACGAGAGGAATACTACCACATCAGAATAAGGGAAGGGGATGAGTGGAAAATGGCTTTTAACACCTCACTGGGATGCTACCAATTGTACAAAGGGGTAATTTATCTTGATGATATTTTAATCTACACTGAAACAAAAGAAGAACACATCAAGTTACTCCAAGCAGTTCTCACAAAACTCCAAAATGCCAAACTATATGCAAAACTCTCTAAATGTGAATTCAACCAAGAAAAAATTGACTACCTGGGATATAGAATATCCCACAAGGAAATAGAGATGGACCCACAAAAAGTAAAAGCTGTCATCGATTGGGAGCCACCCCATACTCACCAACAACTGCAAAGCTTCCTGGGTATTGCAACCTTTTACCACCAGTTCATTCCAGTTTTTGTGAACATCACCCTCCCCATCACGAACTTGTTAAAAACAAAAGTGGGGGAGAAACCCAAACCAAGGCAACCCCTTACCTGGACGACAGAATGCCAAGCAGCATTCAAACAACTGTTCTCAGCAGAACCAATCCTGAAACACCCAGACCCTGAACAACCATTTGTCATCCAAGCAGATGCTAACGATGTAGCAGTTGGAGCAGTTCTACTCCAAAAGAATGAACATGGACAGTTGTAACCATGTGCTTATATTTCCAAGAAACTAACAGGAACCGAGCAAAGATGGGCCATAGGGGAGAAAAAGGCATATGCTATGCGATGGGCACTCCTCACATGGAGACATTTCCTAGAAGGGAACCAAATCCCCTTTGAAGTCTGGACTGATCATAAAAATCTAGAAGCCCTGAAAACTCCATGGAAACTCTCAGAAAAACAAGTAAGGTGGGCTCAATATTTTAAATGGTTTAATTTTACTCTCAAATATCTCCCCGGGGGGGCGGGATTTCTTGGCAGATGCCCTGTCCAGGAAACCCCAATAGAACAGCAAAAAGATTGAAGTTGAAAAACCCTTGATCCAACCAACCCAACAACATCAATGCTAGTGATGTAGCAGTTGGAGCAGTTCTACTCCAAAAGAATGGACATGGACAATTACAACCGTGTGCTTCCAAGAAACTGACAGGAACTGAGCAAAGATGGGCCATATGGGAGAAAGAGGCATATGCTGTGCGATGGGCACTCCTCACATGGAGCATTTCCTAGAAGGGAACCAAATCATAATATATTTAGATTTCAGCAAGGCATTCGACAAAGTAGACCACAACCTACTTCTTAGTAAGTGAGAAAAAAGTGGAATAGATAGCACTACCACTAGATGGACTCACAACTGGCTGGCAAACCTTACTCAATGAGTAGTCCTTAATGGGCCTAAGTCTACATGGAGGGAAGTAAGCAGTGGGGTGTCACAAGGTTCCATCTTAGGCCCAGTACTCTTCAATATCTTCATTAATGACTTAGATGAGGGAATAGAAGGGGAACTTACCAAATTTGCAGATGATACTAAGCTGGCAGGAATAGCTAACACCCAAGAAGGAGATCCAGATTGATCTTGACAGACTAGAACACTGGGCCATATCTAACAAAATGAAATTCAATGTAGAGAAAAGTAAAGTCCTAGGCAAGAAAAACCAAAAGTACACATATAAACTGAGTAAAACCAGGCTCAATAGCAGTAACTGTGAGAGGGATCTTGGAGTCTTAGTGGACAACCAACTAAATATGAGCCAGCAGTGTGCAGCAGCAGCCAAAAAAGCTAATGCAATCCTAAGTTGTATTAACAGAGGGATACAATCACGATCAAGGGAAATACTAATACCACTCTATAAAGCCTTAGTAAGACCACACCTAGAGTACTGCATCCAGTTTTGGTCACCACATTATAAAAAAGATGTTGAGACTCTAGAGTACAGAGAAGAGCAACCAGGATGATTAGGAGACTGGAGGCTAAAATATACAATGAACAGTTGCAGGAACTTGGCTAGTCTAGTAAAGAGAAGGACCAGGGGAGACATGATAGATGTCTTCCAATATTTGAGGGGCTGCCACAGGGAGGAAGGGGTCAAGCTATTTTCTAAAGCACCTGTAGGCCAGACAAAGAATAATGGATGGAAACTGAACAAGGAGAGATTTAACCTGGAAATAAGGAGAAACTTTCTGACAGTGAGAACAACCAACCAATGGAACAGCTTGCCCTCGGAAGTTGTGGGAGCACCATCACTTGAGACTTTCAAGAAGAGATTGGACTGCCATTTGTCAGAAATGATGTAGGGTCTCCCGCTTGGTTGTGCGGTTGGACTAGATGACCTACAAGGTCCCTTCCAACTCTGATTATCTGTTATCTGTTAAATCCCCTTTGAAGTCTGGACTGATCATAAAAATCTAGAAGCCCTGAAAACTCCACGGAAACTCTCAGGAAAACAAGTAAGGTGGGCTCAACACTTTAAATGGTTTAATTTCACTCTCAAATATCTCCCAGGGGGAAAAAATTTCTTGGCAGATGCCCTGTCCAGGAAACCCCAATACAACAGCAAAAAGATTGAAGTTGTAAAACCCATGATCCAACCACCCCAACTTGCAGCCAAAGTAATCACCGGAGCACAAGGGAAGAAAGAGCCACTGACTGACAATGCAACAACTTCAATATTTAAGGGAGCACTACTTAAAGATGACTGGCTTCAGGCTAACAAAAACATTTGCTTACTCAAAGATGGTCTAGCCTGGGTAGAAAACAAACTTTATGTCCCTGCCAGCCAGAGGATAGACCTCATGAAACAATGCCACAACTCAAAAATAGCAGAACACTTTGGTTTTGTAAAAACCCTGCACCTCATCAAAAGACAATTTTGGTGGCCATCTCTCAAAAAGGACATTGAAAATTATGTTGCTAGTTGCCTCATCTGTGCTGCTGCAAAAAGAAGACAAGGAAAATCTCCTGGACTTTTACAAACAGTGGCAGAACCTTCAGCACCCTGGAAAGAGATCTCTATGAACTTGATAGTGGATCTCCCTGAAAGTGCAGGAAATAGTGTTATTTGGGTTGTAACTGACCTTTTTTCAAAACAGCTTCATTTTGTACCCTGCCAAAAGATCCCAACAGCCAAGGCATTGACAAAGATATTTTTGATACACATTTATTGCCTTAATGAAGCTCCCCAACAGATTATCTCAGATAGGGGTGTACAATTCACATCCACATTTTGGCAGGCATTTTTAAACCTATTAGGCTTCACCCAGGGATTGTTGTCTTCCAATCACCCCCAGACTAACAGTGGAGCTGAACGATCTAACAGTGTATTAGAACAATATTTAAGATGCTTTATTAATTACTAACAGGACAATTGACTAACCTTCTTCCTTTTGCAAAGGTAGCATACAACAACTCGGTCCGCAGCAGCACTGGTTTTACCCCATTCCAGGTAGCCACAGGCCAAGAATTCAACCCCATGCCAGAGCTACTGACCAAGGAACCTGAAATTCCCTCCCTTAAGGGGTGGTAAACAATTTGTAAACCACATGGCCAGTGGTCAGACTAGCTTCACAAGAGTCTAGAGCAGCTTTTAAAGCTCAGGTGGACAAAAAACGTTGTGATCCTAAACCATTCAAACCATTTCTTGTGTAAAAAATTCCTAAAATCATTGCAACCCTCTAAGAAACTGGGACCTAAATTCATTGGGCCATTTTCCATCTCCAGAGTTATTAATTACTGTTATGATAGAGCTTCTACTTCCCAAAATACTTAGGTCCATCCAGTATTTCACTGTAGCCTACTCAAACCAGAGATCACGTCAAACCTTAGACCATCCCTTCCCACCACTCCAACTCCCATTATGGTACATGGGGAGCAACATTTTGAAATTAAAGATATCCTTGATTCGTGCACTCCCCGTGGATCCACACAATATTTAGTAGCTTGGAAACACCTTCCTTCATCAGAAAATGAGTCAGTAGCCAAACGACATATAACAGCGCCCACATTACTACAGAAGTTCCACTTGAAATACCTTGACGTGCTCGCTTCGGCAGCACATATACTAAAATTGGAATGATACAGAGAAGATTAGCATGGCCCCAGTGCAAGGATGACACGCAAATTTGTGAAGCGTTCCATATTTTTTTAATTTCAAAAGGTTGCCTCTGGAAAACAACGAAATTGCCTGTGGAGCCTAAACCTATGCTATTAATCATCTCACGGTTGTGAAATAATAGCATATCCACAGGGTAAGAAGATTCGTGCAATATAAAAATTGCAGCATTAAAGTGACTTGGAATTAAACAGAAAATATAACTGAGAGCTATAAACATTCCAGAGATGGTATGTTAAAGATTTTTCATATAACTCTCTGACTATATGCATTCCATGTGAAATTCTAGAATATATATCTGTCTGTCTTTCTGTGTCAAACACATAACTGACATTCACTGCCATGAGAACAGTTTTGCCATCAAGTATATTGTTTTATAGCCCAGTTGGAGGGCTCCAGAACATCTGGGCAGATCTAGGGTAGAAGTCTTAGCTAAACCCTAAAGAAAGAAAATTGCTTGGGGAACTAAAGTTATCTGGATCTGAATAACCTTACCTGTCCAACTGAACTCATTCCATTTTCAAAATGATTCTATGATACTGAGGTCAACAATGGGATTATTGAACTATAACATTGATGTATTTATGTTACATGGTCCGACATAACTGTTTCAATTTTCAGATATCTCCTTTGAAGTAATTCCCCAGGAAGACAGGATTGCTCAGTAGCACAGTATAATACAATATAACCAATTTATAAGTGAAATCTAAGTAAAATTATCTCGTTCATTTTTAATAAAAAGCTGTAATATTATTTTAAAAAAAGAAATACCTTGATAAATCATCCTAAATTGTAAATATAACACATGTTTTATGTCTTCCAGGTGGATTTCTCAATTTGGGGGGGGGGGGGGGAATATCTGCCATTCTTCAATGGAAGAAGAAGGGGGGGAATTGGTACAAGTAATCCTTTTTTATGTAACTTGAATATCTTAAACCTTATATTGAAACTGTATAGCATGCACATGATATACAACTGGAGGACTGGAGCCAGATGTCTAGAAACTTGTCACTTCTTGGAGAGATAGCAAGAGGAGAAGGGACCATAAAAATTCCAGCCCTTTTAAGATACTCCCTGGAAACTCTTCTAAGATATGTTCCCAGAAAAAGGGCGGGGAATTAACACGTTGGTTCTTTGTTTGACTAAATCCACATCAAAATAAGGGGAGGGGTTCTAACTCCCTTTATCTATTACTGTATGCCTGGAAGCATCTTAAATTCTGCTTTGACTAGTACCGGGATCATTTCCTTTCAAAAAAGTACCTAGCTTTCAGAAGTTCATTCTTTTCGGTTGAAGGGGAAAAGTCCAGTGCTTACAGGTGTAAAAATTTCCCAGAATCATCAGAGGAAGAACTAACTTTGTCAGTCCTAAAAATCTCTATGTCTGTTCCTCAATAAGCTGATTACTAATGCTGGATGGATGGTAGCTAGCTGCATTGAGATAATGTAATGGTATCTCATTTTTAAAATCAGAGGAGAGTCAAATGATGAAAAGCTAAAGAATATAAGAATTTGTAAATCTAGTTTGCCAGTACTGTAAGTCTGCCACCATATATTGAGTCTAGGGACTAGCATTAATTAGAAATCTCAATTGAAGGTGATATTTTTACTTATAATGTATTTATTTAATTTATTTTGTCAAACACTTACAATATAATAGAAATAAGAATAAACATAAGTTTAAATACATGAAATAGGAACTAATAATTGGAGACAATAGGACAAGGATGGTAGACACGATTGTACGCTTATACATGCTCCTTGCAGACCTCTTAGGAATAGGGTGAGGTCAATAGTAGGCAGTAAGGTTAAAGTTTTGGGGGTTTGGGGAAGAAACCACAGAGTCAGGTAGTGAATTCCAGACATTGACCACTCTGTTGCTGAAATCATACTTTCTGCAATCAAGTTTGGAGTGCTTTACATTTAATTTATATCTGTTGTCAGCTCTTCTGTTGTTGTGATTATATCTGAAATATTCATTAACTGGTAAGACGTTGTAACATATGATTTTATGTACTATGCTGAAGTACAGTCTTAGCTGGCATAGTTCAAGGTTGTCTAAGACTAGAATCTCAAGTCTAGTGGTGTAGGGTATTCTGTTGAGAACAGAGGAATGTAGTACTCTTCTTGTAAAATACTTCAGGACTTGCTCAATTGTTTATTTTTATTTTATTTATTTTGTTAAGTGATTATAAGATAACAGGTATAAGAATAAGCATGGTTATGAATACATGAAATGGCTACATATAAGAAAAAAGACAGAAACAATAGGACAGGAACGATAGGCACATTAGTGCGCTTATGTACGCCCCCTACAGACCTCTTAGGAAAGGGGTGAGGTCAATAGTAGACAGTTTAAGGTTAAAGTTTTTTGGGGTTTGGGGAAGAAACCAGAGAGTCAGAATATTCCAGTATTCCAGACATTGACCACTCTGGTGCTGAAGTCATATTTCCTGCAATCAAGTTTGGTGCAGTTTACCTTGAGTTTGGATCTATTGTGTGCTCTTGTATTGTTATGGTTGAAACTCAAGTATTCATTGACAGGTAGGACATTGCAATATATAATTTTATATGCTATACTTAGATCGGACCGAAGGCAGCGTAGTTCTAGGTTTTCTAGGTCTAGAATTTCAAGTCTGGTGGCATAAGATTAGAGGAGTGGAGAACTCTTCTTGTGAAATATTTCTGGACTTTCTCAACTGTGTTAATATCAGATACGTAATGTGGGTTCCAGACTGATGAGCTGTATTCAAGTATTGGTCTAGCAAATCTTTTGTATGCTCTAGTTAGCATTGTGATATTATCAGAGAAAAAGCTATGTAGGATTAGGTTAACAACTTTTAATGCCGTTTTGGCTAAGTAGTTACAAGATCCTTGACAGAGTTTGGATCATCAACAAGATCTTGACTATTCAGCCTATATTTTATTTTCTGATGTTTTTTTGCCAATATATAGGACAGATCATTTATTTGTTGAGATTTGAAGTTGCCATTTGTTTGACCATTCTAATACATAGTCGAAGTTTTTTTTGAAGGATAGCAGTATTGTCGGTGGTGTTGAATAGCTTTACATCATCAGCGAAGAGAATGCAGTTGCTCTTGATATGATCACAGAGTTCATTTATGTAGAGTATGAAAAGAATTGGTCCTAGAACACTGCCTTGGGGGACACCATTGTTGACAGGTACAGAATTTGATAGGATGCTCCCAATTCTGACCATTTGTTGTCTGTTTGACAGGAATGCTTCTGTCCAGTTATGAAGGTGTACCATAAGATTTTAGTTTTAGGAGTAGTTTGTCGTGTACCACTGAATCAAAGGCTTTACAGAAGTTTATGTAAATTGCGTCTATTGCTTTGCCCTGATTGAGTTGTGTAGTCCATATGTTTTTGCAGTGTAAGAGTTGCAGATTACAGGATAGTTTTTTCCTGAAACCAAATTGTTTATTAGAGAGTAGGTTGTTTGTCTGTAAGTGGAAGATAATGGATTGGTTAATAATTGATTCCATGACTTTACAGGTGACGCAGCTTAAAGAGATTGGTCTGATATTTTCAACTAGATTGAGGTCTCCCTTTTTGAAGGTGGGGATGACCATGGCTTGTAATGAAAATGTCTTAAATCAGAACCTTAGCATACCACTTGCAGTAAAGGGGTCCATTTATTCTGGGTTACTTCCAGGCACAAGTAGTTCTCTAGTCAGAATTCTTGGGCCATCGAAATGGTTAGGTTTTTAGCTCAAAATAACAGAGTTGGAAGTAATCTTGGAGTATGTCTTCTAGTCCAACCCCCTGCTCAAACAGAAAACCCTATACCATTTCAGAAAAGTCTCTTTTTAAAAATCTCTGGCATTGGAATACCCACAAATTCTGGAGACAAATTGTCCCACTGTCAGTTTGGAGAAAACAGATCCAGTCTTGTGTATTTTATTTCTGTTCTGAATTAGAAAAAATATAGTTCACACGCCTGTAGTGTCATACATTCCATTAATGGGAGAGATATTAATGCAACTTTTGACTCTTTTTTCTAATTATAAGCCACCAAAAAGTGTTAAGAGTCAAGCATTGGAAGTCAAATCTCCTTGTCCACCTGTCCTCTGTCTAATAGACAAAGAATTAAATTCAATATTGCTAGCTTTTTGGATATCTAATGAAGCATTTCTTTCTGAGCAGCTTCCCGCACCCTTAAAAGCACCTTCTGTGATCTCAAGTGTGGAAAGATAGCACCCATCCCTCTCCTAGAAGAATGAAATATTCTAGGAAATATTAAAAAGGCAGAATATTCCTTGGATGAGAAAGGAGAAACATGTCTTTAAAGCAGCTTCCTACAGCTCCCTGCCCCCCCCTTCAGCTCCAGGGTGATGGGATTAAGACATGGCCCTCAGGACATAATAAGATTACTCATCTTACCACATGGCACCTGGGAAGATTACATCACCCAGCAGGATTCAATCAAACTTAGTACACATACAACCTACAAAGCTAGCTATGATCCCTGACAGCATCCAATCAGGATACTCTTCCTGTGCCCCAGGAAGTTCAAAGCTTAGAGAGGGCATAAAACCAAGGAACTCTCAACATCTCTTCCTTTTTCACTCAGGAACTCCAAGGGATGTGGTCCTGTCCACCATTAAACCTTCTTTTCAAGTAACTTCCATGAATCCAGTGTCTTTTTCCCCACTTGGAATTGAACCCAGAAGGATATTTCTTCCAACTCCAGTTTGGTCCACTGTCTGAAATTGGCAACACCTTATAATAATCAGTTAAGCTAACTGGCTCTAGCACAATCTTAGAAAAAAAGGCCAGATATTATTTGATAAATGGTTGTGATTGTTGAAACTGATTTATTTGTTTACTAACTGTAATACTGATGTGTTATGATTCCCCTTCGAAATTCAAACAAACAAAACAGAAAGCAGCCGTTTCACAATTAAATCAAACGGAAAGAAGTCTTACAAGATAACGGCTGGCAGAAACCACAGCATAAATCTTTACTCTGTCCGGCAAACCAGTCCTGGCAATAAATCTTCAGCCTCAGAGCTCTTTGCTATAACGTCTTCACTCAAATAGTTATTTTGTTCCTGGCGAAATGTACCAGCCCAGCTGTGTCCTTTTATACTCATTAAGGCAACGTGCTAATTTACTGACTTGCCCTTCTCATTCGCTCCAGCTGATTTTGCCTTTTCAACCGTCTTCTATTTTTTACATTTAACCACAATTTTCCAAGTTCTCATCTCCACTAGAAGACTCTCTCAAAACTTCCCTGTCAGCCATTCCCGGCTGTTGATCAGATAAGGAACCAGAGGAGGTCAAAGGTCCTGACAATTCTAATACATCAGGTCTGTCATCCTTTGTCACGTCCATCTCCTCATCCTGGTTATCAGTCCAATCAGTAAGCCAGGCTGGCTCATATCGTTCTGCCATAATCTCTTCACTTGAACTCATATCAATCACAGGAGCTGAATCCAAGCCCGGAGCCACAACACTGATGTGTTATTTTTCTTCCTCCTCAAACCATGCCTGCAAGCTATCTACCACCACCCCCAAAATCTCTAATCCTTTTACAATACTTTCCTGGTAGAATGTCCAGTGAAGGGGGAGGGGACCCTTGTTCTTTGTCTTTCAGCCCTGCCACATGTGGAAGAGATATTCCATCCATTGGAGCCAAAGAATTGGGTTTGGATCCAGCCTCCACTGAAAGTCATTACAGCAAACCAGAGTGGGGCAGACTTTCCCAAGCCTGACTGACCACCCATACCACCAAGCCCAGCCTCTGCCACACAGAGGCATGAAGGAAAGGACCCTGAGATGGATACTAAAAGACTCTTTTCAATCCCCAGAAGACAATTAGAAAGATTATTGGGGGAGGGTGGAAATGCATTGTAAAGGCGGAACATCACAACAATGTCAGTCTGCAAACCATTTATAGTCTTCCTTGGCTCTCTCTAGTTGATCGTGGACCATGTGGTGCACGGCTTTTTACTCCTGCAAGAACGTATCCACTGCCAGAACTGGGGAATCAGACGGGGCTAAAAGAAAAAGTTGTGGATGAAACCCATAGTTAGCAAAGAAAGGGGACACATGGGTGGATGCACGTTGAGCATTGTTGTAAGCGAATTCTGCCACCGGCAGCACTTCCACCCAATTTTCTTGTTGAGTATTCCTGAAACAGCGGAGGTACTGCTCCAAAATAGCATTCACTCTCTCTGTCTCTCCATCAGTTTTGGGGTGATGAGCAGATGACAGACACTCCTGAAGCTGCAGTTTCACGAGTAGGGTCTGCCAGAAGCATGCTGTAAATTGTACCCCCTGATCTGATACCATGTGGTCTGGTAACCCATGCAACCAGAAAACATGGGAGATAAACAATTGAGCCGTTATCTTGGCCAATGGAAGACCCGCACAAGGAATAAAGTGGGCCATTTTAGTCAACATATCCACCACCACCAAAATGGTTGTGGCACCATTCAATGGTGGTAACTCAACAATGAAATCCAATGAAACTGCCCCCCACGGTCGTTTTGGCATGGGCAAGGGCTATAAGAGACCAGGGGGTGCACCAGGAGCATACTTGGCTTGGCGACAGATCCCACAGGATGCCACATATCCCGACACATCATGTTTAAGTCTCGGCCACAAAAATGTGCCAGAGATGAGGTGCAGTGTTTTGAACACCCCCAAGTGTCCTGCCGCCAGAGTATCATGACATTAATGTAGGATAAGGCCACGAAGAGGACCTCCAGGCACGTAAATGTGATCATGAAACTGCAATAGGTCCTCAACATACACCCAAGGAGTCTCTTATCTCCCATTCTCATCCAATTCTCAACATCAAGCTGCCACAAATGGGTCCTGCTGCTGCACCTCCTGAATCCTCACTCAGAGGTCCACAGGTTTCTTGGTGGCCGCAAACCACTCCAATGGAATCACAGTCCGGGGCAAGATTTTATACTCCCTTCAGGTATACTTGGGCTTTCGAGATAGGGCATTGGCATGTTGATTCCCTCCACTCGGAACATAGGTCACCCGGAAATCAAATCGAAGAAAGAATAAGGACCATCTCACCTGATGCTGGTTCAATGTCCGAGCTGTACATAGTTGTTCCAAATTGCAATGATCCGTCCGAACCTTGATTTGGTGACGAGCCACCTCCGGGTGGTGCTGCCATGTCTCAAAAGTGACCTTAACTGCCAATAGCTCCTTGTCCCAAATCGTTTAGTTGTGCTCTGGAGCTGATAACTTCCAGGAATAATAAGCACATGGGAACAAGGTGCCTGCGGGAGCATAGGCCTGGAGGAGCACTGCACCAACAGCCACATCGGAAGCATCTGTTTCCACCACAAATGGCTGGCCTGGATCAGGGTGTTTGAGGATAGGCACGGAAGGTGACTTTCAATGCCTCAAAAGCTGCCTGCTCCTCAGCACCCCAATGGAACTTTCTCCCCCTTCTTGTGCAGATTAGAAAGGGGAGCAGTCAAGGCAGCAAAGCGGGGAATAAATGTGAGGCAGTAGTTTGCAAACCCCAACAGTCGTTGCACATCCTTAACCTGCTGTGGAGGTTCCCATGCCTCAATGATTGTACTTTTTCTGGGTCCATTTCCACCCCAGCAGGTGAAATACGATGTCCCAAGAAGTCAATCATGGTTTGTGCAAACTGACACTTCTCACGCTTAGCAAACAGGTGGTTATCCAGCAAATGTTGCAACACTAGCCGCACATGCTGCCAATGCTTCTGCAGGAAATCTGAGTAAATCAAAATGTCATCTATATAAATGACCATGAATTGATCCAACAAATCACAAAAAACATCATGCATGAAATGCATGAACATAGCTGGGGCATTGATTAATCCAAAAGGCATCATGGTATACTCAAAATGCCCATACCTCATCCAGAAAGCTGTTTTCCACTTGCCCCCTGCACGAATGCAAACCAGATTGTAGGACCCATGCAAGTCCAACTTCATAAAGATCTTAGCTTGATGAAGCCACTCAATCAATTCAGGGATGAGGGGAAGCGGGTACCAATTCCTCACTGTGATTGCATTCAACTTGTGGTAATCACAACATAAACGTAGCTCCCCCGATTTCTTTTTTACAAAAAGCACCAGTGCAGCCAATGGGGAGGTAGAAAGCCGGATAAACCCTTTCTGGAGGTTCTTGTCAATAAAATCCTGCAACGCAGCCAACTCTGGTTCTGACAGGGAATATATCCGACCCACCGGCAATTTTGCATCAGGCAACAAGTCAATTGGACAGTCTTACACCCGATGGGGAGGCAACTGATCCGCCTCCTTCTCCCCAAACACATCAGCAAAGTCCACCAACTCTGCAGGTAGATCCAGGTCCACGGGCGTAGCCACACTCCCTGCACAGGAGCACAAGCAATGGTTGGCACATTTCCTATCAAGAAACTGCACAGCTCCAGATGACCAGACAATCTGTGGATCATGGGCCTGAAACCACTCCAAACCCAGCACCACCGGAAAATAAGGCACTGTGGTAACATAGAACATGCTGCCCAATACGCATGCAAAGGGGTTTGGTTGCAGCAACCACAGGTCCCGAACGAAGGGCAGGGGCCACAGCCAATTTCATGGATGCTCATTTTGTAGAGCAGTGGTTCATTCCTCAGCAACAGGTGTCATCAATCATCTCTACCCTTACTGGTGAGGACACCCGTTGCTGAGGAATGAACCACTGCTCTACAAAATGAGCATCCATGAAATTGGCTGTGGCCCCTGAGTCAACCAAGGCTTGGATCTCCACCGCTCCCACACCAGGCATGAACACACTTGCTTTCAGCACAAGATGCTTCACCAATAACAATTGTGGTGGAGATGTCAAAGGTGGCGAGGGTGGCAAGGTTGGTGAAGATGGCAGGCCTAAGGACTTTATACTCTGACCTACAGACCCCCATAGGCTGAATGATGTTCATTTCCCGCCACTGCAGGCATTGCTGCTGTGGATGACTTAACAGGACACTTGGCTGCAAAATGGCCTTGATTGCCACAATAGAGGCATAAACCATCACGACGACGTCTCTCCTTTTCTACTTGAGTCAGGTGAGGGTGGCCAGCTGCCAACTGCATGGGTACCTCCAAAGGCACTTCCACCAAGGGCGCCGTCTTGCTGGAAATAGCTACGGTCTCTGTCCGTCGTTGTACCCGTCGCTGCTGAAGTCTAGCATTGATACCAAGACACAGATGCTCCTGAAGGGTGTGAGGGCATTCAGTGCGTGCCAACTCATCCAGGAGCTCTGATGACAAACCCTCCTGGAAATAGTGCTGCCTCATTCCATTGTACATCCTGAGCAACCACCCGAAAACTAGCAATATAATCCATGAGTGAGCCACGCCCCTGCTTCAACTCTCTCAAATGTTTGTTTGCTGTTTGGCTTCGAACAGGGTCCTCAAACATGGCCTGAAACTGAAAGCAAAACTCAGCGTAATTGTCCAACACCTGGTTGGGCTGGGTCAGCAGAGGCATTGCCCAATGTGCTGCAGAGCCTGACAACAAACTAATCAAAACCCCCACCTTATCCCAGTCAGTGGGAAAGTTCTCAGGCCGAAGGCTCATGTAAAGCTGGCACTGCCCAAAAAATGCTGGAAATTGGGCCAGAGAACCATCAAATTTATCTGGCACTGCCACTGGGCATTTTCGGTGTGGCTGGGCAGCTTGCATTTTTGCCACCTGTGCAGTCAAGAGAGAGCCACTTGCTGGGTTAACTGGGCAATCTCTGCTCTGAGCTGATCCATGGTCACCCCACAAAAAGAAAAAATAAGTTGAAGGGGTGGCTGGAGTCAAAATGTGATGACCCGTAGTCTCTCAAACCCAAAACCCAAAACATACATTAAAGTCTAGTAAGGCCTTCAACTTAACTTTACTGTTTTATTAGGCACAGTTTAAAGTCACAAAAGTAAATAATGAGGCAAAAAGAAAACCAAAACAAACTGCATTGACGAGACTTCCAAAGCAAACCAAGATAACTAATCATAAATTCCAGGAAAATAACCGAGGAGAGTCCATGGGAAGAACGCCAGCAAAGATAAACCTCTTTCAAAGTAAACATTAAACTTTGACTCCAGCAATTCTAACTGCCTAGTTTCAAACTTATATACATAGCTCCCAGCTGCAAGCCATGAGGAGGATCATGGTAATCTCCTCTTGAGTAGACCTCGCTTTTCCCTGATCCTCTCCTCCCTGCGTGACCTAGGATGGATAAGGGATGGGCCTGGATCCTCTCTGTCTGCTCAGCCAGCCTCTGCCCTTCCCCAGCCTCCTCCACCACCTCTGGAGCCACACTCCCACTCCCTGTTGGCTGTTCCTCCTCTTCCTCAGAGTCAGTCTCCACCAGGGGCATGACACTCAGGTGAAGCCATGCGCTGCAGACAAAGCCTATAAAGTTAGCTAAGACCCCCCACCCCTTGGAATCTGACAGCCAATAGGATACATTTCTTACACAGGAACAGAAAACACTAAGGTGGGGCCCAACAGAGGTTATATAAGGGTCTCTCAGCATCTTGGTCTTCCCTTCTTGACCTTCTCACTTTGAAGTATGTGATCATCTTTTCTTTTTCACTTTGGAGCTCCAAGCCATGTGGTCCTGCTGTCCACCATTAAACCATCTTTCCAAATAGCCTCCATGCTTCCAGTGTCTTTTCCCCACTTGGAACTGATCCCAGAAGGATATTTCTTTCAACAAAACATTCAAAGTAATTATGCATTTTTAACACAAATAACTTTCAGCATTAATAATTTGTCCTAAAAATTATTACTATCACCACTACCTTCATATATTCTACATATATTCTATTTACAACACGTGGATGATGGATAAAGGGCTACACATGTTGTCTATGCTGTGCAGGGGTGTCTATGGAAATAACTTTTTAAAAAAATCAAGATTGCAGCCTCAATGATGAGATCAAAACTCTGACCTTTTTATGTTTGAATACTGTTGGGTGTATGTTAGAAATCGAACGTGGGAAGTAAAATCTGGTCTGGTTCTTATTCTAATCTGGGAGAAAGATGCAGGAGAAATAATTGGAGGCAGGGTGTAGTTGGAAAGGAGGTCTCTGTTTATTTGGTATCAAGAAACAAAGTGACAGCAGCATGTTTCTGGTATGGCTGAAAATTGGGGTTGAGAATTGATGGACTCATACAATTTTGGAGCTTTGTGATAGAGATGCCTGTTCCTGTGCATGAATATGTCCTTTAATATTTTAATGGCTGTTGCCAGATTCCCATGGGGTCATGTGAGGGTCAACAGGCAAAAGGCAACATGCAAATCCTGGATGTTTTGTTTGTCTGAGCTAATCTTTTGGTTCCTTATGGAGTTGCTGGCTGCCCTTTGTTTATGAATAGAGTGGCTAGGATTTATGAATAGATACAAAATATTCATTCATAACATCTACCCTCTTCCGCTTGAGGCTGATTTCCTCTCGCAGACTGGGCTGCTTTCTACCTTTGTTAAGGAGATTTTTCTTCTCTTCTTTAGGGGAAATTCTATTCTGCCTCTTTTAATATTCTGTGGAATGTTTTATTGGGTTTTTTCCCCCCACAATTAACACTTTAAAAGTACCTTTGGAACTGCCAAATGCAAGTAATCAGTGATGAACTAAATTCATACATTGTGTGTTTGAATTCACTCACAATTTATTGCTATTCATAGCAAACTCTTGAAGCTATCCTAGCTCCAAGTTTTTCAAGCAGACAATCACTGGAATCTCCTCCAGGCATGTCAATATGCAAAGTGGGAATAGAATTAGCTGGAATTGTTTGCCAGTTATTTTGCTAAAGAACTTCCTTCTGTCTCCCACAAATCTCAGTTGTTTCTCCTAGTCCATGCACAATGGACATACAGATATAATTGAAGGAATACACAACAGGAAATTGAAGGACAATTATAACAACAATAACAAAATGTTTTTCTCCCTCTAGCTATTTTGTTACAATACACCAGGTTTCCTGACATCTCTTAGGTTACTTTTGACATCTGCTGTTCCTGGAGATCTCTGTTCAAACACATCACATCAGAGCTTACAGCCACCCAGCACCTTAGACTTACAGAACTCACAATCATGGAGTCCTTGATGTTCTCTAAGCTTTGTTATTTGCTTGTAAATGTTTCATTACCTGACTTTGATGTTACCTAGTCAACTCATATGAGGTTATCAATGAACTGTTGATATTATCTATGGTAGTTGGGTTGTTATTATTGTTGTTGTTGTTGTTGTTGTAATTTATATTGCTGCCTATTTGCCCATGATGACTTGAGGCAGCTTACAGAATGTAAAACCATATTTAAAACAAAAAATAAATAAAAACTAACAAAAAGAATCAAATAAATAAATAAGGTACAATAGAACAAAATCTGAAAAAATAAATAAAACATCACACGCACCACAATTCCCATCCCCCTCCCTGACAACAGCAGATAGTTAGTTCATTACTTTTCCAGCAATTTGTTCTATCTATTACAAAGCTGCTTGTACTTTTGTAAAGTTTTCTTGAAATCATTGCCTTGGTGAATTTTAATCCATTAGAATTCCAAGTCTAACTACTTCTCTGGGATTTACCATTGATGGTAGAATCCTTTTCCTGACTAATACAGGATTGGGATAAATAAATACCCAGGCAACGCTGGGTTATTAGCTAATTATATATAACAAAGCCTGTAAAGAAAATAGCTATTCATTCAATATGAGATCTAGCCTTGTACTGTAACAGCTAGCTTTGTTCATCCTATAACTCTAGTGCATTCTTGTGACTTCTTACATTTTATTGCTATTTAAATTGAAATCATTTTTATTTACGGTTATGTCATTTCCTCTCCATCTTTTTTCTCAAAATTTTTATTAAAATTAGCAAATATTCTTATTTCACCTTCAAATTATGTTCAAACCAAGATTCTATCACCTTGTAACACCATCATGCTTTAACAAATCTTGAATTATTTTTTATTTTACTGTATTTATTTGTAGTCTATTTTACAAATAAATCCATGTTTTCAAATCAAGTTAAATCCCAAAGCATCCCTTTTAGCTACCTTTATATTTTTAAGCAAAGGAAGAATAGAATAGAATAGAATAGAATAGAATAGAATAGAATAGAATAGAATAGAATAGAATAGAATAGATGTCAGATAAGACTTCCTTCTAAGGTCCTTTTAAGCAGCACATACAGCATATACCTACTGTTACTCAGTTTTATTTGTAATCTATATCTGTATAATTCAGATAGTCTTGATTGACAGTATTATAATTCAATATACATCAAATTCAGATGCTGCAGAATCTTGCTACTTAAGACAATCCTTCTGGTGAAAAGATGCTATCTCTCTACATTATTACATTATTACAATAGAAACAGTATTGCTTTTCTTTCCAAGCTGAACTTCCCATCCAAATATTGTCATTCCAAGCCAAGATTAATATCAAGACACAGGCAATAAATGTTTGCTTTTAATATTGTCTTCCAAAAACAATTCTGAAAAATTCTAGCAGAAAAACAATAATTTGATGTCATTGACCAATGTATGGCTAGTGATGGCTGCATTATCAGTTCAGCCTACTTATTTAGAAGATGAATGAGTAAGAAAACAGAAAATTACTACATAAGCTATCCTTTTTAACAATACCATTGTTTTGCAAAAAGGCATCTATGTCAAAACCAAATAGCATTAACTATGTTTCAGAACAGAGGACTTCCGATGGTGAGGGAAGGACGGTTAGAGGGGCAGAAATCTGCTTGCAGTTCTAGCCATCCTTTTCTTGAGTTTGGTGCGATCTTTCGGGGTGCTCGAGACTCGGAGAGACCCGTGCTGGTGTGGGAGAACCTCGGGCTGCAGTGTGGGGAAAGCAACCCCCCTGCAATGAAGAGGAAGCCCTCCAGAGCCCAATGATCAAGAACAGCCTCCTGTCAATGGACGCTCCGAAGTCCGGACTGCCACCGATGGGAAGGAAAGAGTGAGTGAAAGTTTGCAAGCTCGCGGGGAAAGAGAGTCATGGTTAAAGACAGTGGCAGAGAAGATTTTTGACTGATAATAGACTGATTTCAGGCTGTTAAATACTGTGCGAACGCCTGCTGTGAGCTCTAAGAGAAAGCGGCTACAAGAGAATCGGTCTAGTGAAAGTGAAGGGGCTCGGCAGGCAGAAGAGAGTCGGGAATAAAAAAGAAGTAAAGAGAATTTTGGAAGTCTGAAGACCAGCACGGGGGAGCGATTAAAAAGACTCTATTATCACTAACATTTGGATTGAGGCTATTAAATTGGAGCCAGAAGCAGAACGAAGCCGATCGGGGGGAAAACAGAGCGGCGCCATAGGCGGTATCCAGAACGCTGAAGTGGCTACAACAAAGTAACAGATCTAACTGTCTGAAGGGACACAATCTAATCTATAAACTCTGGGAAAATTGAGTATTGGTCCTAGTAGAGGAGACAGTTCCTTTCTCTATTTGAAGGAGATCAGAACCATTGATTTAAAGAACACCAAAATATAAGTAAAAGAGGAAGTCTTTAAACAAGTGGGAATATTCCTTACTGGCCTTTGTTACTCAGCAAATCTTCATTTGCCATTTCCGGTGTGCTCGAAGTGAAAGCTCCCAAAGTGAAAAGCGGAAACAAAAAACTCTTGTCTTTGGAATTTTCTTGTTTCTTTTCCTCTACCCTTTTCTGTGTGTACATACTTACTAAAATAACCTCTCTTCCTTTCTACTTGTTGATGGTATGCTATGTTGAAATATGCTTGCTTTTTTTCCTGATTTCCTCTTGATAAATATGTACATTTAGTAAAGAAACATTAGAGTGTTAAAATATTGGATTAATTAATTTAGTTAAGTTATTATTAATAGAGATTGTTATAATTTGAATGGGAATATAGGGGAGACATAAGAATATTAAGCATTAGTTATTTAACAATCTTAGAGCTCTCTGGACCAATATTATATTTCATTGTGTGGGTGTATCTGTGAATGTAATATATTGTGTAGTTAAGGTTACTTTATATTGAAGTTAAACTAGAGAAATATACACACACTTTACTAATTAGTTAAGAATATAGCTACTTAATAGATTGATAGATCTTGGTCAATTTTAGTTACAGAACTAAGAATACTGAATGCCAATTTGGAATAATATATTTAGCATTATACAACAACAAAAACAAATTTTAAAGGAAATGACTACTGCAACTACCACTGCTCTGAAATCTGGTAGGAAGGTTAATCCCACAATAACGACCACTTTGGCAACATCTTCACCTATGGCACAAAAAACAATAGAGGAAACACTACCAACAGAGAAGTCAACTAGCATCTCGAATGCGAATATCGAAGCAATGTTCCTAACCTTATAGGACTCATTGACAAGATTGCAAGAAACAATTATTAAAAACCACAGTGAAACAAGGGCAGATATCAATGAATTGAAGGAAGAAATGGGGAAACTAAAGATAGAAATGAAAGTGGACATTTCCAAAGAGCGGATAAAGTGGGGGTGTTGCAGCAGGCCTTGGAGAAAAACGAAGTTATAATAAAAGAAGCAGAGAAAAGAACCGAATGAACGGAAAGGGAATCAGAAAGGGTGGATGAAGATCTCAAAAGCATGAGCAAAGAAATGGAGGACACCCTTGTCCTCCTAGAAATGGACAAGGCAGCAACTTACCTAAGATTCCAAAATGTGGCAGAATCAAAAGAAGAAGACCTGGAATACTTGATGGCAGAAATATTGGCCGGTTTATTGAAGATGGATAAAGATGAAATTCAAAAAGAGTTTGATGAAGTCTACTGGGTCAATACAAACTATGCAAGACGCCACAAATGTTCCAGGGAAGTACACATACGATTCACTAGAAGATGTGTTCGAGACATGATATATAGAACCTCAAGAGATAAAACAATAACCTACAAAGAGAAAGAAATTGTGATTCTTAAACAGATACCGAGGAGAATAAGGGAACAAAGGCGTGACTATAAATTTCTGGCAGCATATTTAAATAAAAAAAGAAGTACATTTAAATGGCTTATTCCAGAAGGAATGTTAGTGTCATGGAAAGAGAGGAAAATCAAAATAGACACTATGGAAAAAGCCAGGATTTTTACAAACGGATGGTGGGCCCACAGGAGCAAAGTAGTAGGGAGGAATTGGACACAAATTTTCGAGAAGAACACGGTGGACATAAAAATAGAATTGGAATGGTAGGAAATCAGAGAATACCTATCCACAACAAAAGACAGAAGGAACCACATTAACTCAAGCACAAGAAGAGAGAGGAATTGTTACATGACAAAGAGTGAAACAAAACTAAATAGATGGGAGAAGAAAAAAAATTACTATCAATAAACATAAATGGTCTAAATTCGACAATTAAGAGAAAAAGGATACTATCTAAATTAATTAAACAAAATGCAGATATAACATGCCTGCAAGAAACCCATATAAAGAAGAAGGATGAAAAATATTTAGAATGCCTAAAATTAGGAAAGTTATTTACTACACCAGCGGATGAGGAGAAAAAGAAGGGAATCACAGTATATGTGAAAGAGGATTTGAAATCTGAACTAATATGGTCGGACTTAGAAGGAAGGACTCTGGGTTTGCAGATCTGGATTAATGATATTCCAATTCTTTTAGTAGTAATATATGCCCCAAATGGAGACCAAAAAGAGTTTTTTAAACACCTATATAGAAAATTGGTTGAATTGCAAAAAAGAAATATTTGCATAGTAGGGGACTTCCACTCCATTGCTGATTTCCAAAAATCAGTAATGCTGGGAAGAATAAGAAGGGGAAGAGAGAGCTCCCCAAGATCTGTAGGGAAATGATGAAAGAGCTAAATCTGACAGATATATGGAGAAGATTACATCCTGAAAAAAGACAATTTACATTTTACTCAAATCCCCACCAAACATGGACACGGATTGATATGGCATGGATGAGTGGGGAAATAGCAAACGAGACAAAAGAAGTGGAAATTTTGCCTAATGAATGGGCGGACCATAATCCAATACAGGTAATGTGGAAGGGCAGGGCAAAACCAAAGAAAAGATGGACCTTAAACACTCAATTAATAAGAGAGAAAGAATACATTAATAAATTAAAGGAGGAATTGAATTTTTTTATAAAAGAAAATGATAATGGAGAAACCACGAAACAAAATGTTTGGGATACGATCAAGGCGGTTATAAGAGGCATAACAATCTCTTATAACGCCAAGAGAAACAAGGAAAAATATTCCCAACAAAACAAATTACAACAAAGAATTAAGGAGCTAGAAACCCTTCTACAAAATAACCCAAAAGAACCCACACTGCAAAATCAGATAAGTATAGCCAAACACAAACTGAATTTAATTGATCAAGAGAAAATGACTATGAATTTGAACTTAACCAGACAAACCTATTTTGAACATGCCAACAAGCCAGGAAGATGGCTATCTTATAAATTAAAAAAAAGAAAGAGAAGAGATTGATATACCAGTTAATAGATAGCAAGGAAGATACATACCAGGAAATAGAACAGAAAAAAAAATCATTCATAAATACTTTGAAGATTTATATAAAAGAGAGGATGTCAGTGAAGATAGAATAAGGAATTATCTAGATGAAGTAAAGGATAAAGCAATTGGGGAAGAAATGGCTGAACTATTAAATAAAGACATTACTGAATCGGAATTGAAATCAGCAACAGAGAACCAGAAAAATAATAAAACCCCGGGCCCAGACGGGATCCCAGGGGAGCTGTACAAGGCCATAGCAGATCAAATTGGACCACTTATGGTGGAAGTCTTTAATAACGTTTTACTGGCAGCCAGGATGCCGGACTCATGGAGGGGGGCGTTGATCTCGCTGATCCTGAAGGAGGATACAGATCCCAGATATATAAATAACTACAGGCCGATTTCACTTTTAAATACTGATTACAAAATATTCACACTTATTATAGCAAACAGATTAAAAAGGATCTTAATCTTGTATATACATGAAGACCAAAATGGATTTCTCCCAACTAGGCAAATAAAGAACAATTTAAGAATAGTATTAGACGTACTAGAATTTTACGAAGCCCACCCCGAGAAACAAGTAGCACTTATGTTCCTAGATGCAGAGAAGGCTTTCGACAATCTAAATTGGCAATTTTTAATTCAAAAAATTTATAATTTGAATTTGGGCACCAAATTTGAAAATATTATAACAACTATATATGATACTCAACAAGCTAATATAATAGTGAATGGGGAATGCACTCGCCCAATAAAGATAGAAAAAGGAGTGAGACAGGGTTGCCCACTATCTCCCCTGCTCTTCATATTAGCATTAGAGACATTATTAACACGAATTAGGCGGAATTCAGATATAAAGGGATTAACAGTTAAGAAAGAGGAATATAAATTGCAAGCATTTGCGGACGACATGATTTTCTTCATTGAAGAACCAAAAGTTAGGGGACCAAAATTGATGAGTGAATTAGAGAAATTTGGAGCAGTAGCTGGACTTAAAATAAATTTTAAAAAAACCAAATTAATGACCAAAAACCTAACAGAAAAACAGAAAATAGAACTAGAAGAAATAATGCATATACAAGTGACAAAGAAAGTGAAATACTTAGGAATTTGGCTAACCCCACACTGTAAGACACTTAAAGAAAACAATTATGATAAACTGATACACCAGGTAAAGAAAGATTTAGAATTGTGGGGGAAACTTCAAATTTCACTACCAGGCCGAATTGCTACTATTAAAATGAACATTCTCCCCAAATTCTTGTACCTATTCAAACGATCCCAATCAAATTACATAAATTTTTTTTTGAAGAACTCAATAGAATAACTTTGAAATTTATTTGGCAAGGGAAAAAAACCCAGAATAAATGTAAAAGCAATGCAAGATATGAAGAGCAGGGGAGGCCTAGCATTTCCAAATTGGGAGTTATATCACACGGCCACCTCGTTAGTTTGGCTGAAGGATTGGGTGAACTTAACCAACAAAAGAATATTATTTTTAGAAGGCCATGATTTACAAAGGGGCTGGCACGCCTTCTTATGGGATGTAGGGAAAATCAATCAAAAATACTTTCATAGACACTTAATCAGAGACACACTATTAACAAATTGGAGGAAAATACGGAAAAAACATTACACAAAAATACCAGTATGGATTTCAACAATGGAGGCAATGATTCACCCAAACAATTTGGAAATTACGAAAATGATTAAATACAAAGATTCACTGGACCCACAAGGAAATTTGAAACCGAGGCAGGAACTCCAGGAGCAAGGACAAAAAATTGATCAATGGGTTTATCTTCAGATTCAAAGCAGATACAAACAAGACAAAAAATAATTTGGAATCAACAATAAATTGCAACAATTAGATAAAATTTTATTAGGATCAAATAAAAAAAACATAACAAAATTTTATAATTACTTATTAGAAACAGAACTAGAAGAAATTGTAAAAGGAAATATGATTGCTTGGAGTAAGAACGTAGGGCGCAGCATCACATTAGCGGAATGGGAGAAAATTTGGGGCAGGAACAATAAGATTACCAAATCAGCAGCATACAAGGAAAATCTTTATAAAATGTTTTACAGATGGCATCTCCCCCATTCGAGGTGAGCGAAGATGCACCCCAACATGAGTCCGCATTGCTGGAAGTGTAGGAAAAAAGAAGGAACCTTTTTCCATATGTGGTGGTCTTGTGCAGAAACCCAAAAGTATTGAAAGAAAATCAAAACTTGGTTGGAAGAAATCACCAAAGAGCAGATCGAATACAAACCAGAGTCCTTCCTACTAGGGATTTTTGATAAGCAAATTTCCAAAAAAGCTAAATACATAACAATACACATTTTAACAGTGGCCAGATTAGCCTTCGCTCAACACTGGAAACAACATCAAACTCCATCAGAAGAAATGATTATTGAAAAAATTTCAAAATGTGCAGAAATGGATAAATTGACTTTGGCGCTAAAAAATAAAGATACTTCACTATACTACGATAGCTGGAATTGTTGGTATAATTGGATTGACCAAAGATAAATTATATATCATAAGGCATAAAAGAAAAGTATCAACCCATAATAACGAGGTAGCGATATAAGTAAAAAAACAGGTTTGGTTATATGACACAAGTTAAGGTTATGAAAACAAAAGAAGATCTTGCAAACTGTTAAAATAAGAATACTTTTAACCTTGTAACCTCCTTCTTTCTTTCTTCTCCTTTCCTTTTTCTTTCCTTTCTCAAAATTCTTGCCCTCTCTGCCTCTCCTCTTTTCTTTCTTTTTCTTTCTTTTGCTTGTGTATGTATTGTGACTGGTTTTAATTGTAAAAATTAATAAACTATATTTAAAAAAAACTAATACTGAGAACTAATACTGCATCCTGGAAAAGGAAATCTTTATTTTTACATGAAAATGAAAATAATTGTCAACATCTCCATTACCATTAATGAAATAGAAAAATCATTTTTGTTTATGTCCAGGACTATTTTCCTGATCAGAACTCAAATTATATTTAACAGAAAAATAAAATTAAAGATGATTGTACATGTACCATTTTTTAATACTAAAACTATTGAACACAACAAACTATTGTATCACAACAATTGTATCACAGTATAAATAAACTGTGTTATAAACAATTTGCTTTGCACATTTTTCTACAATTAAAATGAACTAGGGGTTTTGTCAGGAACTTGAGAGAGAGAAACATCACCATCTTGTGGCATCCAAGTTCTGAGCTGTGTGTCTTACATTTATGAAAGCAAGTCACAGAGCTTGTATAAAATAGAAGCTTATAAGGAATAAATACAGCTCTCATAATTATAAGATGAGTACTTTTAAAAATGCTAAGAAAATGAAACCTCCATGTGCAAATGTCAATGGAAAACAATTTGGGCATCTATTTTTTAAAATTAAACAAAAACTATTGTGTCACATTGTTTCATGAATTTTTTACCGAAGGAAATTGATCAGTTTGCTAAAATTCAACATTCCGTTCATATGAGTTGTGATATAATGGCTCACTTTTGTGCATTTATTATTTTGTGTATTAATTTAGTTCTAGAAAGTTCATTACATTTTGTAAATACTTATGCTACTCTTAATTATATACCGGTGGTTTGAGCCCCAACAGGAAAGTAAAATATGTATTATAATGCATACTTTCATGATTAGAAATATAATTGATATTAGAAGGCTAGAAGCAGGGGTGGGATTCAAATTTTTTAACAACTGGTTATGTGGGCCTGGCCTAGTTGATGGGCGTGGCTTGGTGGTCATGTGACTGGGTGGACGTGGCTTGTGACTGGGTCATGTGACTGGGTGGACATCATGTGACTGGGTGAACGTGGCTATATATTCATTAATCACCTATCCATTAAATGTTATTGGCTGGGCGTGGCCAACTCAATATCACTAACATCGAGGCACGCATCTCCTCGCCTGGCCTCTCATGACTGTGGGGATGCTGTAAGTGTGAAAAATGGTCACAAGTCACTTTTTTCAGTGCCATTGTAACTTTGAATGGTCACTCCACACAAGCAAAGTACCAGCAAAAGAGGGGAAGAAAACTCCAGAGAGGTTCCTGAGACAGGAAGTCTAGTCCTGCCAAGAATGTAATAAGGTGTTAACGGAGAGGCAGTTTCTGTAAGCAACACCAGAATGTTTCCTTCCTGCCTTCCTTACAGGATTAGGCCAGTAATTTCTTCTAACAACCGGTTCTCTGAACTGTTTAGAATGTTAACAACTGGTTCTAGAGAATAGGTGCGAACTGATAGAATCCCACTCCTGGCTAGAAGGATATCATCCACAGCTATTTGCAAAGTTTAGGCATAATTGGTCATACTGTATGTTTCAAGGAAATCCCAAATGAATAAAAGCTGGCATATTGAAATCTATAATGCAAATTTAAATGAAAACTTTGTAGCATCTTTGACAGAAATAATAGCTTTTCTTCAAGTAGCTTATTCTATTCTCCACTTAGCCATTTTTTCCACTCTTACTTATTGAACTCTAATAGCTTAGAAATATTCTTATTCCTCCTTGTATGCATTTTATGTTTGAGATCTCCCCTCAGATTTTCAGAAACATTCAAACTTAGGGCTCTGAAGGCCCATTCCCAAACCTTTAATTTACTTTCATCTAAATACTTAATTATTGATCTGAGGCAAGTTTCAGATCATTTTCTTGCTGATACCACTTATCTGCTTCAATTTCCTTATTGATTATGGGACACTGGCTTATGAGATACATTCCTATTTTATTGGTCCTTTCTTCCTTCTACCCACATAGTATTTTCCAGTGGTGCCATATGACACCCAATGAATAATAAAGCCAGCTGCCATAACTTGATTTTTTTTCAAATGATTTATATCTTTATATTTTTCTCCAAATGCATTTTGTATGATTCATCATGCAAAACGTTTTATTCCAAAATGTTTCAGACAGCAGGGTTTTTTCTGTTTTCTTTATATGACTTTTGTAATGAGCTGTGGAAGACAAACATTTCCTTTAAACAACTCCCCCATGAAGATAATTTTTGCTGTGCTATGGAGCTGTGGACATTTTTTAAATCTTAAACAGTTTTTATTGAAATTAAAATATTAAAATACAAATATATCTATCAAAAGAAAATAAGTTGATAGAATTTATCATCATTCTCAAACAAATCTTGGCTATATTCATACATTCCAAATGTTCATTCATTTCAACAGGTTCTCATTAATCATATACACATACAACATGAGAGAAAGGAAAAAAATTAAACTTATTTTTAACCTATACCTTTCATATTTCTACTGTCTATCCATTGATACCAATTGTTCCAAGTTGCATAATACTCCGAGTCTTCCTTGTTATTCAGTTCTATGGTGAATCTTTCAATTTCTGTGCATTCAAAAATTTTCAGATTATTAAAAAATCTGACAGTATGTTAAACATTTTCCAAGCTTGTGCTAGTGCAGTTCTTGCTGCCATAATAATATATAGTCAAATATCTAATCTTTTTGGGGTATTTACCCTTAATTAACTTACCCAGGAGAAACAATTCAGGCTTCAATTCTATTCGACAGTTTATTTAGCCATTTAGCCATTTTTGTATTTTAATCCAATATTTTTAAATTTCCAGGCATAGCTACCAGACATGGAAAAAAGTACCTTGCACTTGTTTGCATTTCCAACAGTTAGGGTTTAGGTTGGGATACATCTTTGCAAGCCTTCTTGGGGCTAAATGCAAATGGTAAAACATCTTATATTGGTCCACATTTTTTTCCAATCTTCTAACTCAATATTGTATCTGAAATTTTTGGCCCAAGCTAACATTGGCCCTTTTATTATCTCCTCTTCTAAGTTGAAGTTTAATAAATCATTGTATGTTTTTGATTGTAATTTCTCTTCTGGTCCCAACAATAATTTGTCTAATTTAATTGCATCCAATTCAAATCCATAATCCTTTAAATATTTTTTGTATCCCAAATGCAACTGGAGATATAGTCACCAGTCTATATATATTCCTCGTGCTTTTAATACTTGGTTGGTTTTTAATATTCCTCAATTGTCCAAAATTTGATTATATCTGGTCATTTTACTAATATACAACGTGTTGGGGTGTTGCCTCTATAGTAGATAATCAGCCTGGGATTTTAATATAATATTTTTTCCTAATTTTCTCCCAGGTCTGAATGAGCGAGTCTTGTCAGATATGCCTATGGAAATACGAGTGTTTCTTATTTCTGGCATTCCAAATGAAGGCATGTCACCCCATCTGAATGTCATGTCCTCCTAAAGTCAAAATTCTATTTATTTTATTTTACAAGATAATAGGTATAAGTATATACATAGTTATGAATACATGAAACAGGTACATATAAGAAAAATAAAAGAAAATACAGGACAGGGACGGTAGGCACATTGGTGCGCTTATGCACGCCCCCTACAGACCTCTTAGGAAAGGGGTGAGGTCAATAGTTGACAGTCTAAGGTTAAAGTTTTTGGGGTTTGGGGAAGAAACCACAGAGTCAGGTAGAGTATTCCAGTATTCCAGACATTGACCCCTCTGTTGCTGAAGTCGTATTTCCTGCAACCAAGTTTGGTGCAGTTTACCTTGAGTTTGTATCTATTGTGTGTTCTTGTGTTGTTATGGTTGAAGCTGAAGTATTCATTGAAAGATAAGTCATTGCAATGTATGGTTTTATATACTATACTTCGATTAGACCGAAGTCGGCTTAATTCAAGGTTTTCTAGGTCTAGAATTTCAAGTCTGGTGGCATAAGGTATTCTACAATGAGTAGAGGAGTGGAGAACTCTTCTTGTGAAATATTTCTGGACTTTCTCAACTGTACTAATATCAGATACATAATGTGGGTTCCAGACTGATGAGCTGTATTCGAGTATTGGTCTAGCAAATGTTTTGTATGCTCTAGTTACCGTGTTTCTCCAACAATACGGCCTCCCCCAATAGGAAGACCCAGCATGTTTCTAGGCATAAAATGAAATTAAGCTCCTCCCTCCCCCAAATTTAGGCCTATTTCAAAACATGCGAAATGTGGGGAAGGGCAGGGAGACTTGCTGTTAGGAGCACCCCACGGGCAACCATGCCTCACCACCAGCTGCTCCTAATGAGCAATCATGGCAGAGCGTGGAGAGCTCCCTACTCCTGCCAAGCATCTTTGCTGCAGACCTGAGACCTTCAGCGCCTGCCACTGTTGATTTCCCTTCTGCGCATGCTGCTACCATGTTTGGAGCTGCCACTTCCATGTTTGGAGCTGCCGCTGCATTTGGAGCACCGCCACTGCATTTGGAGCTGCTGCTTCCAGTTTGGAGCAGTGCCACTGTTTGGTGCACCGCTGCTGTTTGGAGCTGCTGCTTCCGCATTTGGAGCTGCTGCTGTGTTTGGAGCACCGCTGCTGAGTTTGGAGCTGCCACTTCCATGTTTGGAGCACCCCCACCGTTTGGAGCACCACCACTGTTTGGAGCACTGCCACCACTCCAAACATGCTCAAAATGGAGGCAGCGCTCCAAACGCAGTGGCAGCTCCAAACGCAGAAGCGGCAGCTCCAAATGTGGTGGTGGTGCTCCAAACGGTGGCAGCGCTCCAAACAGCAGCAGTGCTCCAAACATGAAAGTGGCAACTCCAAATGCAGCAGTGGCATGGGCAGAAGGAAAAGCAACAGTGGTGGGGGCCAAAGGTCTCGGGTCTGCAGCAAAGGTAGTAGGGAACTACCTACTCAGGTCTGCAAAGGCAGGAGTAGGGAACTCTCTGTGCTCTGCCATGATCACCCATTAGGAGTGGCTTGTGGCAAGGCTGCCTGCAGGGCGCTCTAGACGAGGATGCAAGGGGAGGAATTAAGTCACCCCTGAAAAAAAGGCCTAGCCATTTTTTCAGGGCTCAAAAAATATAAGACCCGGACTTATTTTATGAGAAACACAGTAGTAGTGTGATATTACCAGAGAAAAAGCTACGTAGGATTAGGTTAACATCTCTTAATGCCTTTTTGGCTATGTCGTAACAGTGGGCTCTAGCACTTAGATCTTTAGAGATGAGTATTCCAAGGTCCTTTACAGAGCTTGGATCATTCTCCTATTGTCTATATTAATCCATTCCCTGATCCAAACTAAGGATGCTGCTTTATAATAAGTCTGCCATGCTGGAAGTCCAAAGCCACCTCTACTTCTACTATCCTCTAGATAAATTAATTTTATCTGTGCTTTTTTTTCCTGACCATACACATTTCATGGTTATTTTATTTAACTATTTCAATAATTTTTTATCTAATTTTATGGGGATCGTTTGAAATAAGTAAAGCAATTTGAATAGGATATTTATTTTAATTGTTGCAATTTTTCCCTAATAATGAAAGTTATAGTTTCCTCCATCTGTCCAGGTCTTTTCCAATTTGTTGTAACAATTTTCTATAATTATTCTTTTTTAATGCTGAACACCATGCCCTTAACCAAATGCCTAAATATTTCACCATTTTTACAATTTGGAGCCCCATTCCTTCTTCTAATTCTCCTTTCTCTTTTGCAGTTAAATTTTTGACTAGCATTTTGGTTTTTTTCTTATTAATTTTAAGGCCTGCTACTTCCCCATATTTCTCTATCTCTTGCAACAATATAGGTCCAGATCCTAGTGGGTCCTCAATAAAAAAAAATGCCATATTGTCTGCGAATGCCTGTCCTGCGGTGACATTGTGCCATGGCAGTGCAGAGGAACAGTGTTCCATTTTCTGTGCTGCAGTTTTCACATATGGTGGCCATCTGAGGCACAGTTTGGTCCCAGAAGGACTAGCAAGGGAAAGGGGAACTCTCAGAGACAGCAAGGAGAGGTCCAGTTTCTAGCTGTGCTAAGAAGGGAACCTTCAGCCTGACAAGGAAGAAGCCAGCCGATTTGAAGAAGGAATCAAGGAGAGAAAACAGTGCAGCAGTGACAGGTGAGCAGTGGATTTAGCCAAGTTTAGAAATCGGTGAAGAGACAACTGGAGGAGCAATCTAGAAGATAAGTGAGTCTCCAAATAGTAAGGGTTTATCCCAGAAAACAGATGGCATTCTGTATTAGGAGCGGAATAGCACTTAGAAGAAAAGACTAGCCAGCAAAACAGCGAAAGAGCACATAAAAGAAAAGCAGGAGGCGTATTGCTTTTTGGGAGAAATAACTACATAATTGCTCTTCGAAGATCTAGAATTTGGAACTCCAATGGAAAGAGGACAGGTTTGATGGCTGTGAGGAGAAAGTGGGGAAAGTGACTGTGCAGATTGTGTGAGGCTGCCATTGTGAGAAGAGATAATAATTGAGAACTGATGCAATAGTGAGACCAACTGGAGAAACGATGTTTTTTTTTTAAATAAAATTTTATTAATTTTCAAAAAAAGTACACAAAACAAACATAAGACATAAGAACATAAAACATCTTTTCCAACAGCTACTTAACAAGACAAATAAGACATCTCATTTAAGTACAATATAGTTCTAAATTATCACATTTCCACACATAACTTAATATGCATCTTATATATTCAACTTCATATCTTATTACTGTTTTCCACCTTCTTACTGTTTCTTCCTTTATTTCTATTCAATTTTATTCATTCATATATTTCATATTACTATATTTCATACTATTTCATATGTTCTTATCCAACATTACTCCTCAATAAGCAAATGTAAACTGACAAAACACATAACATAAAAAATATAAAACTTCTTTTTAGAAAGCGGCTTAACCCCGGGTTATAACTTTTGGTACAGACTTAAATTAAATTCATGCTCAGCTTATATACTATTTCATATCTTATTAAAAATTCTACATTTTACATATATCTTCTCCCCTCTTTTCACTCTCTTAATTCTACTTTGTTTATTTAATCTCAATTTAAATCATTTCACTTGTATTTTTTGTCCGTTCTTTTTCAATCATCCATTTATCTTTCTCTTAAACACAAACTTTTTCCTGTAATGACTGGTTGAAGTATGACACCTTTTTATTTTCCCCCTAAATTCAACACTTAAAATTAAACATTATTTCTATTCTGATTCTGCTTAGTACATTCTACATGACATTTTAAAATAAAAAAAACATAGTATTCTTATAGTATATTAAAAATAGTATTCCCTAACAAATTAGTTAATTAAACATCAATTACACAATCCCTACAATATTCTATTAACACATATTTCAAATACAAATATAAAATACAGTCTTGTGTACCTTTGCAGAATCTCTATTTAAATTATATTTTACCCTTTGCCTCTAAAAAAAAGTTGTTTATTAACATCTTGTTTAAAGTCTTTATAACTTCCCTTCACTTTGTCCCTTCCTTCCTTATCAACTCTAACCTTTTTATCCCCCCCCTCTCAATCTCCAACTTTTTAATCTCCCCTCTCTGTTGTATTCCTCTTTTCCATTGCTTTCTATCATTATATCGATTTTTCACCTTACTTTTCCCTTTCTTAATTGTTTTTTTTAGAGCTTAAATTCTTGATTTTCTTCTCCTTTTTACCCTTTTTTAAAATCATATGTCCATTAAAGATGGCTTCTTCTTCATCGTCCCAGCCTCTTTCTTGTTGCATTTCCTGGTAAGCAGAAATCGCCATTTCTAAAAAGCAAAAGATAGATCCAAAAGAGCCATCTTCCTCTTCTTTTAATTTTTCAAACTGCATTTTCAATTCTTCAAAAGATACCATTGTAAACAGAAAAGGATTTTTTTTTTAAGCAGTCCAAATGTTTTCTTAGTCTTTCAAAAGATAGTTAAAGTCCCAAAGTCATAAAACAATCAAAGACAGTATATTCAACGCATTCTGTTTCACTTTCTTACTTGCTCTTCCTGGGGGAGAATTCAATTACATGATTCCAAGACATTTTTTGGAAGTTTTATTGCAATTTAATCTCTAATCTTATAAAACTCCAAGCAGTCTCCTTCAACAAACGTTAGTATAAATAAGCAAGAAGACTTGAGTTTTAAAGTATCAGTATTTGAGAATGTAATTTCCCCTTGGCTTCAATTTTAAAAGTTAATACCTTCTGCTACCAATACGGGTGTTTCCGATTTCCATCTGCTGCCTCCGTGGGAAGGAAAGTGAGGAGAAAAAAAGTTTTCCCTTTACTCTTCCACCGCAGCTTAACGATCCTCTGGGAAACAATATATCACTTGAAAAGCCAAAGTTCCAGGGTATTCAGATGTTAATTGTTGTCCCGGTTCAGCCAAAACCTTTCTCTGTTTTCTCTTCCTTCAGCACCCCTCCTGCGCAATCTTTTCCAGATGCCAGCCTCTTCTCTCTACATCGTCTTGAGAGAAGGAGGTTAAAACTGGGTGGGGAGGGGGTCTGCGACACCCCCAAACCCCTTCCCAGATCCTCCCTATCTTCGGCTCCTCTACAGGGCAGCCTTATCCTCCAAATCCATCTGAATCGGAGGCACCAAGACGGCGAGCACAGCAGGGATCGCGAAGAAATGCAAATCCCTGCTGTCACCAAAGCCTGGCAACCCGGAAGCCGAGAAACTATGTTTAAGCATTTAATCCTTTATACTTTCTGCTGCCTTTAGGAAAGTAGATATCTATATTGTACAATTACTAAAAAAGTAAATATATTTAGATGTAAAAGACTAAGGAATATTTTGATAAAGAGTAAATATAGTAGTGATAATAATAGAAAATACTTGATATAAAAACTTTGTAAGTAGACTTTATATTTATTTTAGTGTTAATTATACAAATTACATTTATATAAACTTATACTCTTCTCTCTTTAGATATACATACTTAAGATCTCATATAAGAAATTAGAATTGTAGATATATTTTTATTTATAAGATAGTACTAATTAGTGCTAATATATATCTTTTGGTGTATTGACACATATTTAATATTAACTATTAACTGTATTTATTGTATTTATTAATACCTAGTAAATTTATTATTCATCACTTACTAATTGATATTAACTATATTTATTAATATTATTGTATTTATTACTAGTACTATTTAGCAACATTTATTAATATTTATTGATATCTACCCAGAAAGATAGGATTGTACAGAATAGAAAGAGAGTAATATAAATGATAGAGGAGTCCATAGTATAGACTAGAGCATATTAATTAAACTGGGTGGTAATTTGGGAGAACATATAAATTTTTTTAGGAGAACAGCATAAAATTACAAAAGAGATGCCAGCATCACAACCCTGAAAACAGAAAAGAAAACCACAACATCGGTGTCAATAATAAATAGCCCATTCATATCAAGCCAATGACTAATCAAAGGAATGCTTACCACTGAAAAAGCGAATACGACTCCCAGTATGCAGGCAATGCAATCCACATTGTCGACAATACAGGATATGATGGTTAAACTCCAGGAAAACATGTCAAAAAACCATGGAGAAATAAAATAGGAAATGGGAGAGATAAAAACAGAGATACATAAACTTGACAACAGGATGGGCTCAATCCAAGAAGTGATCCAAAAAAATGAGGAAAGAATAAAAACAATTTAAAATAGAATGGAACAAATTGAGAAAAAACTAGAAATGGTAGACCAGAAGATGACAGGGCTAAATAAAGACCTGGAAGAATCCTTGATACATTTAAAGATGGATTGGGCCTCATTTTTCCTGAGGTTCCAGAATGTAACAGAGATGCTGATGGCGGAATTGATTGCAGAAGCCCTTCAGAGGGATAGGCAGGAAATTTTACATGAATTAAGAGTGTACACAAACTATGCCAGACGCCATAGATTCCCCAGAGAAGTACACATAAGATTTGCCTGTAAAAAAGTCAGGGACATTATATATAAGATCACAAGAGAAGAGCTGATGATGTACAAAAAGAAACAAAGAATTACATTGAAACAAATCCCTAGAAGAGTCTGTGAACAATGGAAAGACTAGCGTTTTCTAGCGACCCAATTAAACAAGAGAAATATTCTGTTCTGATGGATTACTCCAGAGGGAATGCTGGTCTCCTGGAATGATAAAAAGATCAAAATCAACAGTTTGGAAAAGGCCCAAGATCTCCATGACCAGTTAGTTGGACCAGAGGAAGAATATAGTAGCAGAGAGGAGTTAGAATTGGCAAGTCAAGTTGAACAATGGCAGGAGACCAGAGAGAAAGAGAAAGAAAATAAAAATGACAAGAACGTAAGGAAGAAAAAGGAGTAAGAACGAGGACTCAAAGAGAAACTAGGATGAATAGAAGGCAGCAACTGGAATAAAAATTAAAAATGGAAAAACTTAAACTAATATCTATTAATGTTAACAACCTAAACTAACCATCGAAAAGAAGGCAAATATTTTCCAGATTAATGAAACAAAAATTGGATATTATGTGCCTCCAAGAGGTGCACATTAAAAAACAAGATATTCACAGTGTAATAAATTGGGGGAACTTTATTCAATGTTAGCAGAAGAGAAAAAAAGAGAGGTGGCATTAAAGAAGGGATAACAGTAAATCCAGTATATACAGATACAAAAGGAAGACTATTGATAGTTGAATTAACAATTGGGAAAAATATATTATTAGTGTCTAATAAAAACCAAAGTGAGTTCTATAAAAAAGTACATGATAAAATTATAGAAATAGGGAATGATAATGTATGTCTAATCAGTGACTATAATGCAAAAAGATTTTAAAAAGATTATGCTAGTGATCAAAAAATAAACATAAAAGGAATATAGTATCCAAAACCTTTTTTGAAATGTTGGATGAAATAAATTTATTAGACCTTAAACCCAGGAGAAACTAAATTCACCTTCTATTTTAATCCTCACAAGTCCTGTTCAAGAATTGTTATGGCTTGGATAAATGGAGACCTAGTTAAAAATATTGAAACAATAGAGATTATACCAAATACTGGGCTGACCATAACCCTTTTAAAATAATATGGAAAGGACAAAAAAGGAAGAGGTAGATGGACACTAAACCCACAAATCTTAAAAGAAAAAGAATATATCCAAAAGATTTCAAAAGAATTGGAGCTATTCTTTAAGGGTAATAAAAAAACAACTGTCATGGCCCTGGTGGAGACTGACTCTGAGGGAGAGGAACAGCTGACAGGGAGTGGAAGTGTGGCTCCAGAGGTTGTGGAGGAGGCTGAGGAAGGGCAGAGACCAGCTGAGCAGACAGAGGAGGACCCAGGCCCATCCCCTATCCATCCTAGGGCACGCAGGGAGGAGAGGATAAGGGAGAGATGTGGTCTACTCAGGAGGACAGGGCCTTGATCCTCTTCATGGGCTGCAGGTATGAGAATTGCATTAAGAGTTTGGACCTGCGTTCTGGCAAACACTGGAGACAAAGCGTGTTTTATTTTGATTAGAGGTTATCTTGGTTGACGTCCTTCCCACAGACTGTGCCTTGTTATCCAGTGGTGGGATTCCAATTTTTTTACTACTGGTTCTGTGTGCATGACTTGGTGGGCATGGCAGGGGAAGGATACTGTAAAATCCCCATTTCCACCCCACTCCAGGGGGAAGTTTACTGCAAAATCCCATTCCCTCTCCACCCCACTAACCTGCTTTCCAGCTCCATTCTCCTATGCAGGGCAACAAAAGACCCAGCCTATCAGGTGGGATTTGGGAGGCAGAGAATAGATGGGGGTGGCACCAGTCAGAGATGGCATTTGCCGGTTCTCTGAACTAATCAAAATTTCCGCTACTGGTTCCCCAGAACTAGTTAGAACCTGCTGAATACCACCTCTGTTGTTATCTCCTTGAATTTGGTAAATATTTCTGTTCCGTTGTGGAAATTTCATCATTGTAGTTAGTTTGGTTTTTATTTTCACCTCTATCTGCTCATTAAATTCGGACTGTATTGCTTTCTTTTGAAGACTATTTCGACTGTTTTATCTCCAACTAAGAATTATTGAACAGTGGGGCCAAGTTGGAAGCATTAAAGGACATTTATTTGTTTTGGATTTTGTTACATTTGTGTAACACTTTGGGTCATCACAACAACATACCTCACTACAAAATTTGTGGGATACCATGAAAGCATATTTAAGAGGGATAATAATAGCCTACATTGCAAAAAGAAATAAATGGAAAAATCATAACACATTATCTGAGGAAATTAAAGATTTAGAAGAAAAACTTCAAATGGAACCCAGGAAAGAAAAAATTAAAAACCAATTGGCCTTAGCAAAACATACATTGAATATTTTGGATCAAGAATAATTGGCAAGAAATTTAAAATTTGTAAGAAAAAATTACTTTGAACATGTGAACAAGCCAGGGTGATAGTTGGCCTATAAATTAAAAAAAGGAAAGGAAAAAAGAATAATACACCAGATGAGAATGGAATTATGGAAACTAATATTGATAAGAAAAAGAAAATTACACAAGAGTTTTTTTGAAAATCTTTATAGACAGGAAGAGATAGCAAAGGGAAAAATAAACAAATATTTGAAAATAGAAGCTATGTCCCTGTTAATTGAAGAAAAAGGAACTAGTAAATTAGGAAATAACATTAACTGAATTAAAAGAAGCAATTCAAAAACAAAAAATAATAATAAGACCCCAGGGTGGATGGATTGCCAGGGGAACTCTATAAGAACTTGGGAGAGTCAACAGAAACATTTTTATTGGAAATTTGCAATGAGTTCTTGACAGAATCATGGAAAGAGGCATATATTACCTTGATTCCAAAAGAGGGTACAGATATCAAACAAATTAAGAATTATAGACCAATTTCTCTTCTAAATGCCGACTATAAAGTGTTTATGAATATTATAGTGGAAAGCTGAAAAAACTATTAAATGAAAATATACACGCAGATCAAAATGGATTCCTTCCAATGAGACAAATAAGGAATAATATAAGAATAGCAATTAATATATTGGAGTATTATGAGGCTCATTCAGGAAATGGCTCTTGTCTTCCTGGACACCCAAAAAGCCTTTGATAATTTGAACTGGGAATTCATGATTCAACAAATTAAAAATATGAAGTTCAGAGAGAGATTTGAAAAAATGATAGATTTATTCCACTCAAAAAGCAAATGTAATAATAAATGGGGAGATGTCAAATCCATTTAAGATAATGAAAGGAGTCAGATAGGGATGTCCACTGTCACCTCTACTTTTCATCCTGGTCTTAAGAGACATTATTAATAATAATTAAATCAAACACGGAAATAAAAGGAACCAAAATTAAACAAGGAGCTGTCGACAATTATTCCAGTGTCAGGCTAACTGGAATAATCTGTGGACTCTACTTTCAAGTTCTGCAGAGGTGAGGTGTTATCAAAAATTCAAGATGGTGACCACAGCAAAATAAGTTAAAGTTTCCCTGTCCAGTCACTTCTGGCTCTGGGGCTGTGCGCATCTCCGTTTTTTACCCAAGGGAGCCAGCATTGTCTGAAGACATTTCCGTGTTTATGTGGTCAGCATTAACTATATGCTGAGGCACACAGAACACTTATCTTCCCATTGAACTGATACCTATTAATCCACTCACATCTGCATGCTTTTGAACTGCTGGATAGGCAAGAGCTGGGGCAAATAATGGGAACTCACCCTGTCGTGCAGCGCTTGGGTCTTAGGTTGTCGAGTTTCTAGCCAACAAGTGTCTTTAACATCTGAACCATTGCACCTTTGATAATCATAGTACAATGATGCAACTACTGACACACATAAAAATGGATGGAAGGCGATTGCAGCGGTGGTCAGAAAGGGCCACCTCAAAGAAGAACTCGACCGGAAAAAGAATGTGCAGGAGGAAGATAAGAAGAGAAAGTTTTGGCTGACCAGGTCACACTGAAAAAGCAACAATATAAGCCCTGGAATTTGAATTATAAAGAATTATAAAGAACTTTGAATTATAAAGAACTACATTGTTCCCAAAGAAGACTTTGAAGTGGTGAATGAGAGAGGGAAGGGAAAGGATTTGGTTTTTTTTCTTTTCTTCCCTATATTGACAACTAAAAGATTTAAGCAAGAAACTGAAAAAAATCCACTTTGACATTAACAGGTATTTAAGCTGAAGATAAAATGTCAAAGGGATAATAAAGATTTCTGGATTCTCAAAAACGTTTAAAAGAAGGAAAAAACCAAAAGGGTGGGATCTGGAAAAATGGAGGAGACCACCTGGACATGAAAAGAATTAACAGTGAAACTTCAACAAGATTCCTAAAAGAAACATTTTAACTGAAACTTTGTAACAAGATAAGAGAACCCCAGGAAGAGAAAGTGGAAAAAAGAAACAAGAAGAAACAGATTTGGATTATTTGGACTACTTGGTGATTTTTGGATTTTTGGCTATTGGATCTAAAGGACTAAAATTAATTGGGTGGTTGTATAAAAGTTTTTAAAATGGTATCACTCTTGGAAGAATTGATAATGGAACTTAAAAAACAGAAAGAAGATGCACAAGAAGGAAGAGGTTCTTTTGGCTTCGTATTTCAGTTTTTAGAAATGGAGATCCTGAACTATGAGAAACAACAAGAAATGCCTATAGAACAAGAAGGGCAGAACAAAGAAGAATCTTTAATGACCAAGAATTTCTATGTGGGGAAAAGAAAGGAAAGGGGGGAAAGAATGTGAAAAATTTAAGATTTGAAAAAACAACCCCCCAAAAAGAATAGTTTGAAAAGTAATTACAACATGAGGAAGAAACAGAAGAGAGGATTACAGAAGAGAGAATCAGAATTAGGGAGAGAAGGGGTCAAAAAGGGAAGGGAGAAGAAGAGGGAGAAGAGGGAAAGGAAAAAAAATTATAAAGGACAGAAACAGGACATAGAGAAACAGAGAAAATGTACAAGGATTAAGGGTATAAACCTATTTAGAAGACACAAGTGTCACGTTGCCCTTGTCTGTGGTTATGTACACATCTGACTACCAAACCAAGCTAACCAACCTACTCCAAGACCCCACATACAAACCCCTAAAGACAGACCCCACCACTTACCTAGAAAAAACTACCAAATCCAAAATAAAAGCCTCCCCCATCAGTGAAGAAATCCAGCAAGGAATCATACCCAGAGAAAAATCATCCAGATGCCCCAAGCTTTATGGTCTCCCCAAAATACACAAAGAAGGAACCCCACTCAGACCAATAGTCAG
>NW_020769405.1:2176078-2212320 GCF_900518735.1 Pseudonaja textilis
TTGGCCAGGAACACATCATCGGCGTAGAGCAGCGTCCATGGGGCGGGCGTGTACAGGTCGTGTGTAATTGTGTCCATCACCAGAATGAACAGCAGTGGTGAGAGAGCAGAGCCCTGGTGTAATTGAATTTAGAAAGGAATGAGATAATTAAAAGTAAGACTGGGAAAACTAAGGGAAGGTTACTATTGAGAAAATGTTAAAATAGTAATAAGATATGGAATAGAACACAAAGATGAATATGGAATTGAATTTGTGTCTGTATGGAGAAGTGATAATCCGGGACCATGCTATTCTCAAAAAAAGAAATTTTACTTGTATTATGTTTTCTGAAAACCCAAATAAAAATTTTATTTAAAAAATGGATGGAGTTTCAATTGCACCTTTTTTTTTACCATATCCTGTGGACATCTTGCAATTCTGAACAGTTTGGTGAAAGTTCTAAATGAAGATATTCTTGGTTCTCTAGCCAATGTTTGATAATTGGCAAAGAAATTGAATGTTACAGCTTAACAGTCAAGCTCCAAGAAGCAAGGCAAAACTTCCCTGGCCTGAAAATCCTACTATCTTATCACAGTGCATGTAGTCCTTAATTTATGATTCCTTTTTAAAAAGTTCAAGAGTCTTCACTTTCTTAAATTAGAAGAGGCAATTCTTACAGAAAGTAAACACACACTGGCACTTAAGTTAGGATCTACAACTGAAGTTCTAACTTAAGCTCACCTATACGTGCTAATCAGGGAGGTTTAAAATGCAGAGACTGCCTTCAATAGCTGGAATCAGTTTCAGGATCTGATTTTGTGCATTGTGAATTCCAGTTCCCGACTCCTGCTTCATTTTGTTCCTTACCAATACTGGCTTTTCCCTTAGTGCTTTTCAAACTATTTGTGATATTGGATTATCTATTCCAATTACACCTCCTCAGCCTCCATTAAACCCATTGTGCACACACACACACACACACTTTCTCTTGCTCCCCCCATCTGTGCCTCCTGCCATCTCTCTAGAAAAGTCTCCTGCAAATGTTTCACCACTAATGCTCTGCTTCTCACATGACAATTGTATTCCTACCCAGCTCTTCTGCAATCTTCACCTCAAGTACCAGCATCAGTCTGCTCTTTGCTGGCCAACTACATGCATGTTTTCTCCCTTTGCTGAAGCCAGGAACTAAAATTGAAATTAAAAATAGATTGGATATTCCAACAGATTACAAGGCTCTTATTACAGGAAATACTGGAAGCTATGTCTGTTAAAGAAGGTATCACATAATACTAACTGAAAAAATGTCTAAACTTTTCCCCCTACCATATTCAGTTTCTCAAACGGAATCTGTAAAAAAAAAAACACGTTAAGCATATATTGAAATTTGCAGGAAAATGCAAATATTAGTACTAGATCATATTTCCCTTTTTTCTTTATATTACACAAACCTAAGTAAATATTCATAATTTAGATTTTATATGTAAGAGGGGTTTTGTAGGTTGTTCCTCTCTTTGCTTATTCTCACATAAACAGAAAAATGGTACATAATCAGGAAAATGCTAAATATATTTTTAAAAATATGCTTGCGATCACTGTTGGGTACTTGAATTGTACATATATGTACAATTATACTATATGTACTTGAATTGTACATATGCCTAAACCTATTCAAAAATGATTCATCAAATTACTGACTATAAAACAATGGCTAACCATAAAAAGACTTAGGCAACTTCCAGATAGACAAAACTATTTCAGGATAACATATTTGATAACAAATATATGTTGTACACAATGATTGTTTCTTCTTCTCTTAAGGGCAATTGAGGACACCAACCCATATTCAATTTGAAGTGAGTTCCCATGGCTAAGCAGATCTTGTTGCACTTGCTAGGTCAAAAATGACATTTTTCAAGCTAACTATAGCACATAGGATCTGCAGTGTACTATAGAGTTGAAGGCAACAAAATGTTTTAGAGACAGAAAAGCTGGATTGTACATATACGCTTAAAAGCAGATCGTCTTAGAATGAAAACTCGAGTTAGAAAAACTTAGAATAACTTCTCTGACCTTAGTCTAGAAAGCTACCTCATATAAAATCAGATCATTAATCCACCAGTACAGATATTGTGGACACTGATTACTCTGGATTCTAGGTTTTCAAAAATATAATGCATAGAAATATCACACATTGAATTAGACATTGGTTCCATTGCAGGTAGTCCTCAATTACAACTATAACTAAGCCTGGAAAAATTCATTAAGCAGCATAGTCATTAAGTGTCATGTGACCACATCCAATTTTACAACCTATTTTGCTATGGGCATTAAGCAAATCACACAATTGTTAAGCAAATATGGCTTCTCCAATTGACTTTTGCATGTTGGAAACTGACTGGGAAGAATCACTGTCATGTCTGTAGGATACTGCAACTGTTGTCAAATATCTGAGGTGTGATCACATGATTGTGAGCGTGGTGTAATGATTGAAACTTCAAGGCCAGGTTGTAAGTCAGTTTTTTCAGGACAATCATAATTTGAACTCTGGTTAAACAAATGATCATAAGTTGAGGACTCCCCTTAATAGAAACAGCAGCTCACACCAATTCAATAAAAAAATAGCAAAGGCCAGTCTCCTGATCTAAAGTTACAATTAGAATAATGTACATTTCACACATGTAAAATTCTCTATATCAAGATGGAGGCAAGTAGTAATTTTCTCACTAAAGTAAAAAAAAAAAAATTGTGAGCATGCAGTATAATTGTTTGCAGGCTGAAAGCACTACTAAACATTGGTTGACATGTCAAAGACTGACTGCTGTTGTCAGAGCCAATACATAATTAGCCATGATTAAATAGCCTTAAGCATTACATTATTTTGCATTGAATAGATCTGTAATCATTTTTACCATAAATTTAAAATTAAAAAGAAATCAGGCCGTCAGCTGTCACAAGAAAATTCAAAAGTGGTAGATTGGAGGACATGAAGGCACCTGACATACATCATGTTAAGAAACTGAAACCCAAAATTGTATATGGCTGTTTGATAGTGGCTGTCTTCAGTTCAATGTGCTTTCAATTCAGAAGTATGAAAGTGCAACACAGCAGTTGTATGACACCTGCCAGAATTTACTTCCAAAACAGATGGAACTAAAAAAAACACCCCACTCCATCTTTTCTTGGAATGTAAGAAGGATGTTAATAAACAGAATAGTGCTGTAAGCCTTTCAATAAAATGTCAAAATATAAAATATTCTGAGCCCTTGTCTATTACCACAAGCAAGGATATTATAGATCCTTGCTTGTGTTAAATAGTTTAAATTTTAACTGTCTTGTAGAGAAGCTGGCTGGAAATTATGCTGACTTACAAAATCGTTTTCCAGATGTCTATCACTTTAGCCTGATACTGTTTAAACCATGCTCACTACAGCCTGATTGGTGAATTTCCCTGTTCTTGTCCTTCCTGGATCTGTTGTTATGCCAATTTAGTATTGTTTCTCCCATTCGGACTTGTTAAAGCATTGTTAAGATAGTAAAGAAGCACATCTTGCTCTGTTCCCGCAATAAACTTGAAGATGAAAAAGGCAGTGATCCAAAGGGTTTCTGTACATGGAACTGAAATGAAGCAAAGCAGACACAATGGCTTTAGAGAGCAAAATGGAAGGCATCTTTAATATAAACTTGGAAAACCTGGAGTTTGCAATAGCCATTGCTTGGGAGTACATGGACATAATTTATTCCTCCTTCTAGAAATAGTGGGCAGCTCACATATAAACTGGGAGCAGGTGGTAGCTGTTGCTAAAGTGGGAAGAGAGGCTTTGCAGGACTGAAGAGCTTTGTTCAATAACTGAGCCACGATTTACTTGCCATTGAGATTGTGATGTGCTACATGAGGCTGTCTTGAACACCATCTAGAAATTACAACCTGCCAGATCATAGCAAAACACATTCTTTGTTGTGTTGTGCAAGCTGATTTGCTCAATTTTTTTCTGGGTACAATTCATACAACAGGTCAGGTTTACAAAACTTCTCTGGTTTTGCATATTAACAGAATGGATACTGTAGGCAGCTCCAGGCCTTCTCTCTCAAATATTGCCATCTAACAGGACTTAGTAAGCATGCTTTTTCCATAGTACCAATAGTTATTGAACTCCCTTCACCTTGAGTTCCAGCAGGCCATCCCCTTAACCTTCTGGGAGTGAAAGAGTTGGTTTTTGTCCCAAATATTAGGAGGGTGAGATTGGAGTCTGAAGATAGTGGGTTTTGTTTTTTTTTGCTGACTTGGATAATTACAGGCTTTTACATTTTTGTGATGCTTGTGTTTTAAACCACTGCTGTGACTGTGCTTCTTCAGATAAATATATATTAAATGTAGACAAGTCAATATATGTATCTGCCCAATATATGTGGAGGAAGAGAAAAATAATGAGGCACATCATGGATCATGTTAGGTGCATATTTAATTGAAATATTATTTGTTGACAATTTATGCTTTCTTGATAGAAGATGCCTTTTGAAGCTTTTTAACTTCATGCTTGATGATCCGGTTTCTCTGTAAAATAATTATGTTTATATTTTATATTATATGTTTATGAGGCAAGAATTATCCATTTTCATAAATTATTTTCTTATGAGCAACTGAAAAATGTCATATTTCAGTATTTAGTTTTCTTAAACTTTCAATTAAGTTCTGCAGAAAAAAACAGAACTATAATACTGTTGAAGAATCCTATTCACATTACTTTATTTCATAAGAAATTTACTGAAAGTAGAAAGCCAACTGCATCAAGAATTGACATTTTAGTTACACATTTAGAGACTACTCCAATCAATCTACAATAAGTAGCATGCAACTCCCAAATATGTAATTTAAGTTAAATTACATAATAACAATAATAAATCAAGCAAAAATTGCACATTGCAAAGTTAAGAATTTTATCTTGCACCTGAAACCATTATACTCAGTGTTAGGAAAGTCTATTATATAGCAATTGTACTTACCATTTTCTTTGCTTTCATGACCTTATAACGATCAAAATCCGTCATTTTGGCTTTCTATGGAAAGATTTTTTGACAAAGAAGTCTGAGATCCTGAGCCTTACCAAAAACTGCCAGCTTCTTTATGCATTAACAAAATATAACTAGTCATCCCATACATAGCTTTTATTTTCAAAATCATCTTTATCAAGATGATTAGATCAGCATAAAGGAGCAAGGTATAGAATTTGGCAATACTGAATGTTGTAAAATAATCAATATCTGAAAGCAACAGGGTGGTATAATATTGTTCTGTGTGTCCTAGGTACTGATGCAGTACAGGTAGCCCTTGTTAATGACTATTCAGCAACCATTCAAAATTACAATGGCTCTAAATGAGATTTACAGATGAACCTTCAAACTGCATCATTACCCAAAGTCATGGTATTGGGGTTTGGGTATTTGCAACTGGCTCGCAATTCTGATGGTCACAGTATCCCGTGGTCATGTGACTGCCATTTTTAGTCTTCACTGCTATCTTACAACTAGTAGAATCAACAGAGAAGCCAATAATGATATATTGCCCTTAACAACCTTGTAGGATCCATTTAATAACTACGTCTCCTATTAAGTTGGTGGTCACACGACATAGCATTTTATGTCATTTAACAATGGAGAACAGAATACAAATAGAATACATGAATAGAATACAACCTGAAACAGTAAGACAAAACTACTGCAAATATCTCTGTAATACAAGCATCAGAGAAGCACACACTCTAATTTCTGTGTCTAAAATCACAGGCTAAGCTATATATTTTTTTCACCACAATCATATAACTCTTTAGCATACAGGATAAAATACAGGATAATAAAAACAAGGATAAATAGGCTGAAAAACAGCTTCTATCCCAGGGCAGTAACTCTATCATAATGTACACTGAAGATAATACTTAATTTTGTTGTACGAGGTGCAATGACAATAAAGTAAACTATATATACATTAAAATATCAAAAACATGAATATAAAACTGAAGCTATTTAAACAATTTATTTTTGATATTCTTATTACAATGACATATATTTTTCCTCAATAAGTTCATATTAAAGTTTATCCTTTTGGCTTCACTGAATAAATGGCCCAGTCATCCAGAGAAAAAGGGCTGTGAAGGGATTGAGAGCATTCAACAAAGTGGTACAGATTCATTTCAGATCCTTTTATCTATATGCATGTGTAACCAATGATTTATATACTACTAAAATGATTAAAACTAGAAAAAAACATAAGACTAAGGCAAAGAAATTTAAAGAATCCGAAGAATAAAAATATTTTAATTTATAAATTAAAATAAAAAAATATTTTAATTTTAAAAAGACACAAAACTTTTTAAAGACACAATCTTTTTAAAAGATTGTACAAACAGGCTGCAAAAGCTGATTTATTGTGCTTCTAATATTGACTACATTTATATCCCTTCTTTTCATACAGAAGCGCAAGAGCATAAATGCTCTAACTAGGCTGGAGTGAGACAGTGATTGCCTCACTATTTTCTATTAGAAGCACTTTAAAAAAATCATTCCTTTTGGATATTTTTTCAAGTCTGAATAGTAGGCAGCATGTAGCACTGATGAGCCCTAATGGCGCAATGGTTAGCAATAGCACTTAAGCCCTCTAAGCAGCTTACAGTCAGGATATTGCATCCAACCTCATTTTACCAACCTCAGAAGGCTGAGTCCACCTTGAGCCATTCAGAAACAAACTCCTGGCAGTGAATTAGCCTGCAGTACTGCATTCTAACCACTGCACCATCATAGCTCTTTAGTTAGAATGCAGTATTGCAGACAAACTCTGCCCAGAGCCTAAAGTTCGATCTTGACAGGGTTCAATGTCGACTCACCCTTCCAACATTGATAACATGAGAACCAGATTGTTGGGGGCAATATGACGGCATTGTAAACTACTCAGAGAATGCTGTAAAGACCATGAATGCTATTGCTACTATCCCAACTTCTGCTGTCCTAGGATAACGTGTGAGGTATAAAAGGGTTATTTCAAGTTCCTATTGTTCAAGTTCCTATTGTCTGAAACCATGTGGAACAAATGCCTTGTTTTGTTGCAGGTTCAGGACAAGAGTATAAGGAAAAAGGACAATCTCAATTGTTTTCTAAAATCCTACAGTCTGCTGCACTTGAAATGGCAGAAACATTTAAAAGTGTTTGCTGAAAAACTGATTACATAGGCAGTTAACTGGCAACAAATACCGCAGAAAGTGAGTTCCTATTTGTACTTCATTATTTAGCTGATTCCAAAATGCCATTTAACTCAAAAGTATTGCATGTTTTGTATTGTTTCAAACACATACCTTTTCCCTAGCCTCAATTTTTTTTGCCCATCTGGTGGCCTTCCATTTCTCATTAATGTTTTCTTTTTCCCAGGCAACTCGCACACATTTTTGACGAGCACTGTATTTAAAATATATATATATATATATATTACAATCAACATATCAACATATATTAAGATCCCTTAAAAATATTTATTTTTCTATACCAGAAAATTAGTAATTTCTGCTAATATTTAACTGAATGGTACAGGAAAAAACAAGGCAGTAATCACAGCAACAATAACTTCCCATATTAGCCCCTTTAAAAAACTCTCACACAAAACATTATTTTCAAAAATACTTAGCTTTTCTTCTTTGAGGAAACAACTAGTAGACAGCTCAAATTATACTATACAATGGCTGCATTTGCAATTCATGCTATGCTAGTTTATTACAGGGACACAAATGTTTTTCCAGGAAGAGAGCCACAATCCGCCCCCCAAATAGGAAGAAAATATCAAATTATAACAAAATTACCAGAGTTGGAAGAGAGCATGAAGATCTCCTAATCCCCTCAAGTAGAAGACCCTATACCATTTCAAACCACAGCACCACCAACGCCGCCATCGTCTCGCACAGGTCCATCAAGCTGCTGCCCAGAGCATCAGGCTGGCCCAGCCCATAGGAGGCGAAGCAGCCAGCTAGAAAGGTTGAATAGAGGTGACATAACATGCCCATTCCCAGCAGGCAAAAGATAGCCACCACGAGCAGGGAAAGCTGGATCCCCATCGGCACCCAAGCCCAGCTGGGATTGCATGCCTCCGCCATCTCTGCTGGGCCTGGGCAGCCAGGATGCTGATGGCGATCAGGCTTTCCCCACTAGCAGTGGCCATTTTTTGCCTGCTGAGCCTGGACGTGCTTTACCAGCTTTACTTGGGCTAGCTGGCCGCTTCGCCTCTTTCGGGCTGGGCAGGTCTGCCGAGCAGCGACGGAGTTGCCACTGATGATGCACCTTCTTCACCAGGGCTTCTAGGTGGGGAACCAAGCCCTACCCTGCCCTGCAAGGCAGCAACTCCAAAGCACTTTCAAGGCACTGTCCGACCAATGCAGTTCCTTCACATAGACCCCCTGAGGCTGCAGGCCCTTCCCTGGATTGAAGGCAGCCTTCTGTCTTGAAGGCCACATCTCCACTCCGAGCTGAGAGTTGCAGCCAAATTCTCTGCTTTGCTGGCGTTCCTGGAAGGCATAGCTCAGCCACGGCACCTGGCAAGTGGTGGGGCAGCTCAGGGGTAGTGGGGCTTCCCTCTGCATGAGCGGGAAAGTCGGCAGGGCACTGCTAGAACCGATGTCTGCTGATCCAGCCCTCAATGAAATTGAGTTTGACATTCCTAATGCTTCATGTGATTTTGCTTCTATCCCTTTGTTAACGTGGCCAGACTGTATTGGGTTTTTAGGAAGCTGCAGCACAATGCTAGTTCATATTCCAGTGGGTGTCCACTAAGACTATTATTTCATTCTTTCTCAATTCATGAAAAGTGAACATAATATTAATATTATATTCACTATTACAAATCATGCATATAAGAAAGCAGTTTGGTACACTGTTCAAAAAAATAAAGGAAACACTTAAACAACACAATGCAACTCCAAGTCAATCACACTTCTGTGAAATCAAACTGTCCACTTAGGTAGCAACACTGATTGACAATCAATTTCACATGCTGTTGTGCAAATGGAATAGACAGCAGGTGGAAAGCATAGGCAATTAGCAAGACATCCCCAATAAAGTAGTGGTTCTGAAGGTGGTGACTACAGATCACTTCTCAGTTCCTATGCTTTCTGTCTGATGATTTGGTCACTTTTGAATGCTGGAGGTGCTTTCACACTAGTGGTAGCATGAGAGAGTCTACAACTGACACAAGTGGCTCAGGTAGTGCAGCTCATCCGGGATGGCACATCAATGCGAGCTGTGGCAAGGTTTGCTGTGTCTGTCAGCATAGTGTCCAGAGCATGGAGGCGCTACCAGGAGACAGGCCAGTACATCAGGAGATGTGGAGGAGGCTGTAGGAGGGCAACAACCCAGCATTAGGACCACTACCTCCGCCTTTGTGCAAAGAGGGACAGGAGGAGCATTGCCAGAGCCCTGCAAAATGACCTCCTATCATTTGCCAGAGAACACCAAGATTGGCAAATTCGCCACTGGTGCCCTGTGCTCTTCACAGATGAAAGCAGGTTCACACTGAGCACATGTGACAGACGTGACAGGGTTTGGAGACACGGTGGAGAACGTTCTGCTGCCTGCAACAGCCTCCAGCGTGACCGGTTTGGCAGTGGGTCAGTAATGGTGTGGGGTGGCATTTCTTTAGGGGGCCGCACAGCCCTCCATGTGCTCGCCAGAGGTAGCCTGACTGCCATTAGGTACCAAGATGAGATCCTCAGATCCCTTGTGAGACCATATGCTGGTGCGGTTGGCCCTGGGTTCCTCCTAATGCACAACAATGCTAGACCTCATGTGGTTGGAGTGTGTCAGCAGTTCCTGCAAGACGAAGGCATTGGTGCTATGGACTGGCCCGCCCGTTCCCCAGACCTGAATTCAATTGAGCACATCTGGGACATCATGTCTCGCTCCATCCACCACCGTCACGTTGCACCACAGACTGTCCAGGAGTTGGGGGATGCTTTAGTCCAGGTGTGGGAGGAGATCCCTCAGGAGACCATCCACCACCTCAGGAGCATGCCCAGGTATTGTAGGGAGATCATACAGGCACGTGGAGGCCACACACACTACTGAACCTCATTTTGACTTGTTTTATGGACATTACATCAAAGTTGGAGCAGCCTGAAGTGTTTTTTTCCACTTTAATTTTGAGTGTAACTCCAAATCCAGGCCTCCATGGGTTGCTAAATTTGATTTCCATTGATAATTTTTGTGTGATTTTGTTGTCAGCACATTCAACTATGTAATGAACAAAGTATTTAATAAGAATATTCCATTCATCCGGATCTAAGCTGTCTTATTTTTGTGTTCCCTTTATTTTTTTGAGCAGTGTATTTTTGGAGGTTTCTAAGGTCTTCACCTAAGACTGAACACATGAGGACCTGGGGTTTCAGATTATGCTTCCTTGAGTAGCATGGTAAAACAAATATAGCCTACTGTGTGGTATTAATTCAGTACCTGAAATTAGAACTGGAACCTAAAACTGATAGGAAAGGAATAACAAAACTTTTAGTAATTTATTTATAAAATACCCAATTTTCCAAATTGATTGCCTATACATAAAATAAACAATCCATATAAAACTCAGGACTGTTAGACCAAAGTAACATGGCTAAAAATGGCTTCCTAGTGACTATCCAATCTATCTACTGCCTAACTACCGTGTTTCTCATATAATAAGGCCGGGTCTTATTTTTTTTTGAGCCCGAAAAAATGGCTAGGCTGTCTTTTCGGGGGTGACTTAACCCCCCCCCTTGCATCTTTGGGTGGGCGGGTGGACGGCTTGGATGTTGACCTTGGTGTTGGTGGGGAACTTCGTATCAGGGTCAACACAGGCAGCACCATATCCGGGTGTGCAACAAAAGTACTTCCTAACGGCAAGCCCCCCCACCATTCCCCCCCATTTTGCATGTTTTAATATAGGCCTTAATTTGGGGGGAGAGGCTTAATTTCATTTCATGCCTATAAAACATGCTGGGACTTCCTATTGGGGGAGACTGTATTGTTGGAGAAACAGGGTAAGAAGTAATCCAGGGTTTTCTAGAATGTTAAGTGACCAGCCTTACTATTGTCCAGGATAATCTATAACTCTAATGGCGAACCTATGGCACGCGTGCTGGAAGTGGCATACAGAGCCACTTCCGCCAGCACGCGAGAGGTTGCCTAGGAGAGCCCCACTGCACATGCGCATAGGCATGCAGTGCGGGCTCATGCACAGAGGGTCACATGTGCATTGCATTATGGGTGCAAGCACACAAGCACTTTTGTCACGCAGCATGGAAAAGGTTAGCTGTCACTGATCTACAACAATAATTTAAACAAGCCCAATCTTCTAGGGCAAGCAAAATTATTAGTGCAATGGTTCCTGGTCTCTACCATATAAGCTCTAAAGGTAATAATCAGCACTTGAAACAGAGTCCAGATATTCAGCATGATGCAGTCATGACACATAGTAATAAAGTATCACATCTTTGTACAGTTAAGGCATAAGTGAATATAGAGACAAAGACTTCCTTAGCCATGGCTTCTATCTGCAGATCTACTAAGACAGTGAGTCCAGGACAAACCCAAGTAACAGCACTGCTACTTTAGGGACAATAGGATTCCACCTAGAGCATAGCTGTTCAACCTTTTGGTTTGCCTGGGACTCATTGAGCGAATAGGAATTGTCTTGGGCTGTATATGAAATATGTAATATAGCCAATCTTTATAAATAATACACTTCCTTTATTTTTTATATTTTTTATCTTATGGAACTGCATGTGGCCCATGAGTTGGACATGCCTGATATAAAGCCAATATTGGTACCAAAGTAATGGTAATATTTTTAGGAATTTCTAAATATTTGTTAACAGAAATCTAGCTAAGACATAAATAGAGCTCATTTCAAGTCATCACAGTCTTCATCAAGACTTCCAAAGTATCTCCATCTCAGTTTTAGTTACCAACATCTCATACTAATAACTCAACCCAAACTGATGGATAACATTTGCCAATTTTTCATATATATCTTCTAAATAAGCCAGCTTTAAATACACTCAGAAGTAATATTAATAATCACAATTGTGTTGTGCTTTGGAATATACAGGTACTCCTTGACTTATGACAATTTGTTGGCCAAAATTTCTGTTGCTAAATGAGACATTTGTTGAGTATTGCCTCATTTTACAACCTTACTTGCTACAGTTGCTAATTGAATCACTGTCATTGTTAAATTAGTAACAGTTAAGTAAATCTGGCTTCCCCATTGATTTGCTTGTCTGAAGATTACAAAAGGACATCACCTGACCCTAAGATATTGCAACCGTTATTAATATGAATTAGCTGCCAAGTGTCTGAATTTTGATCACATGACTATGGCAGTGCTGCAATGGTCATAATTGTGAAAGTCACACTTAAGTCACTTTTTAGTGCCATTAATTTTGAACATCACTAAATGAATTGTTGTAAGTCGAGGACTACCTGTAAAATAGCTGCATAATTCTGAAAAAAAATACTTTTATATCTTGTACAACCATTTTATGATAATTTACTTTAAATTAAATAGAAAATTAAATTAACAGTCCATGCTGACATCAAGGATTCTTCTTGGGAATAAATATACAAGAGCCCTTTCTCCATATTCTCATAAAGTTTTCTATAATAATAGGATATACTCTTCACATTCTTGCAATACCAACAGTAAGGCAAGTATTTCTTTGATTTAAATTTAGAGGTAGTAATATTGAAGTACCATAACCAACCTGTGAGGAAACTTCAGAACAAAATCAGTTAATTGCATGCATTTGAAGGGCATAGCCTGCCTTTTGACACCACTGCAAGGGCCATCAACTAGGGCCTGTAAAAACCAAGGGAGAAATGTATTTTCCAGATTAACATTTAATGCAAAAAAATACTTTCAACAGCCTACAAAAGAACCCGGATTTATTAAAAGCATAGCTTTTAAGAAGTAAATGGAGTTTTAATGGAAATGTGGGTTTTCCCCTATTTTCAGCTCATTTCACGTAACATTATAAGACACCATAGGTTTTAATTTCTATCAAGATTTAAAAAGAAGATTTAAAGGAGCCTCAAGAACACTAGCGTGAATACTATTTTATACCAACATAACTATTTCACATCACAAACTAATATACATTCTTCTTAAAGGTATTTTTATTGAACACAATGAAACTAAATGAAAAGGATGTTATATATTAGCAAATTACGAAAGATTTTTCTTAAGTACTTATAAATAAACTTGCCAAAAATAATCATACCTAGGAAAGTAAAATGTGTTTTTATCCGTAATGCAATCACTGTACTTTAAAAGAATTCAGAGGAAATCAAGCTTGGTTACAGAAACTAACTTGGAGGAACACCTATACAAGATTATATCTTTCAAAGTATAATGTACTCAGAAAGCTACCTGTTCAGATACTCATCTAGGAAATCTAGCTTGTTGAGAAGTTACAGGCCTGCACTTTTATACTATTAAAAAATCTCCTCTCTAACTAGTATGTTAATAACCTCTTGAGTGTTTAACATAAATCATATTTTCTAAAAGACACACTCAACTATGTAGAAAAGGAAGCTACATAGTAAGAAAAACCACAGTATTATTTTCTATGTGGTATAGCTGTGTTATTATCCTTCTCATCTTTATTATAACTTTCTTATTGATCTCTATTATTGTTATTATCATAATCATCACTTTATTTTACATATGCACTGAGTTTCTGCACTGGAGACAAATTCCTTGTGTGTCTAACCACTCTTGGCCAATTAAAATATTGTATATTATTCTTTTGGTGGACTAAAGGATGGAATAAAGAGTGCTAAGAGCAATTTTTTATCACTTTTTATCACAATACACCATCTTAAACATATAACATAAGCAGTGAAACTTACCCTGTTTTGGTCGATGATGTCAACCACTGCAACTAGTTTTCCTGCATGTGGTCCAAATGAAATGTAAGCAACTCGGCCAATCTCAACATAACGCTTGAACACCTTAATCAGATAAAGTTTAATTATTCAAATGATTCATTACTAGACAAGTGTATAGAATTATGCAGCTCTTCTAACAGTCCTTCAAAGAAAGAAACTTCTTTACATGCTATACTGAACTTTGAAATAATTGAATAATTGAAATATAATTATAATACAATATATTCTCAGCCCAAAACCATTTAGATGTGATAGGGTAGACACGTCATAAATTTGCAAACACGCGGCCCTAGAAGTTACAGAAATCTAAGAAACTTCTGTTAAAAGACTTTCTCACCATGGCCGAGAAGTATTATTCTATCTTCCCAACCAGAAGAGAATGATAAAAAAGCTGACAAAATCCCACCCCCGGCCCTCGTTAACCGTCCGCTTCCATCTCTTCCATTTACGCCCAAGATAGACTCTTAAGCCCTTCTCCCCACGTCTTTCCGTCTTCCTCTTTCTCGGCTTAAATCAGCTGAGGGAAAAAGGAAGGCTATCCCGAAACCTTTCACAATCACTCTCGACTTCAGCGAATCTTAAGAAAAGCGCCTTGGACAAGGCATCGGCCATTAGCCCGCGATTACCATGATGGCTGCCACACGAGTCGATTCACAAAGAGAGAAAGAACGGCTTCCAGATGCCTCGTGATACCTCAACTACGGATGTGCAACAGAGGAAGAGGCGGGACTCAGTCGCTCTATTCGCGGCGAACTGCAGGCTGCATAACAGAGTTTGGACAATTGGATACGAGAAAATCCGCGTTGACTGATAACTACTATTACGCACGCGCATTACTGGCCCTTTTGCTCCCCCCCCCCCCCCACACCTTATGAACGAAAGCAATTGGATGAATGTACACTATTTCTTGCTCATGCGTTGTCCGGTGGAAGAACCCTGACAGACTGTCTCCTTGTTCTTCTCCATCTTTTAAACTATGTTCATATGGATGTAGGTATGTTGATTGTAGGCCTGTAATAAATTCATGAGCAAACCGTGGCAACTTTAAGCCTTCTCGACTGACTTCACGGCCCGAATTTGAACTGTATGCATCATGTTGTGTGGACAGAGCCACTGGGTTTGCCAAAAAACTGGCTTGTTTGGGAGTTCCTGAAGGTATACGAAGGAAAAAAAGCACCTAAGTTGTGTTGGCTTTTAACAGAAAGTTAGCACCCACCCGTCTCCTAGAAGAATGAAATATTCTAGGAAATATTAAAAAAGCAAAAAGGAGAAACATGCTGTTGGAAAGCAGTCTCCACCATGGTTAATAGCCCCAGAAAGACAGCCATCCTATCTACAAGACCAAAGACAATAAGCTCCAGCTAATGGGATCACTCAGATCCAAGCTAGTAAGCCATAATAGGAATTGCCCAAAGCCTCTTCATTACATCACCCAGCAAGATTCAACCAAGCCTGGGATTCAAGACAACCTACAAAGTTATCCCTGCATGGCCCCATGGGAGTCTGACAACCAATCAGGATACATTTCTTGCCACAGGAACAGGAAGCAAGTTCAAAGCCTAATGGTATAAATCTCTCTCCCTCTCTCACCCATTTTGCCTAGGACTTCAAACCCCATGTGGCCCTGTCCACCATTAAACCATCTTTTCAAGCAGTTCCCATGTTTCCAGTATCTTTCTCCTCACTTGGAACCCAGATGGACATTTCTTCCAACATACAGGCTTTTACATTTTTCAGTCTGCCTTTTAAACAGAGGTTTTTGGATTTCAACATCTTTCTTTGTAACAGATATGTTTGTAACCTATCCTGATTAGATATGAATGTCTTATAAAAGTAAAAGAATCCTTATTCTAATAATTAGAATGGCCAGAGACAAGTATGACATGAAAACAGTTAAAAATGGGGAAACATTGCTTCTAAAACTGGTTGAAACACAGATATGATCATCAGAAAGGAAGTGTGCCAGTGTTCTGTATTCTGTACAGTGGTAAATTTTGTCTTCTGTACAGATGCAGATAGATAAACTCAATAAAACGTACCTACAAAGTCTTTATTATTGGTTCATCAGGTATTCTCATAACTCACATTTGTGATGAAGTTCTTCTTTAATGACCAATCCTTTGTATATCTGTCTTGTAGGTAAAAAGATGGTTATCTCCTATCCTTTTTCTCTCATCTTGTAATGATAGAAGAACAGTTACCACGAGTCCGTGAGTTCAGCCAAGAGTGAGGAAACCTCCCCCAACCCATTGAGGGTCAATTTAGTGACCAATCAGGATTACAGATGTGGTTATGTGACATGGACTACATTTCCCAGGATACCTTAACTACATTTATCATGATGCATTCCCTTAAGGGGACAGCTCACAATTGCTACCTTACTATCCAATTCCCATACACTGGCTGGACAGCACACTCCCTGCCTGGAACTGTAAATTCCACTATTAAGAGAGAAAAAAATTAACTATAAACTAAGATAATCAGTAGACAGTAATACTAACTGAATAGCAGATAACTATATAACTAAGATAAACAGCTATATAACTAAGAGAAACAGTAAACAATAAAGCATCAAACAAAGCAAAGCTTGTGGTTCAAGTTCAGCCCTTCTCCGCAGTAGCACAAGGCCGGTGATCAGCCTAGTGTAGAGCTTCTTGGTAAAGGTCTGCTGGTCGCAAGAGGAATCTAGTGACCTCACCATCTGGACCTTGACTTTGCGGATAAGTCCATCAGAGCTGGGCATGGTTTGAGACACAAGTCCCATAGGCCATGTGTTGTGATGCACATCCTTGTCTTTCAGCAAGACAAGGTCTCCCTTTTCGAGGTTTGGTTCTTTGGTCTTCCATTTATGGCAGTTTTGTAGAGTAGACAGGTACTCTTGCTTCCAACAGTTCCAAAAGGTGTTGGCAAGCTGTTGAACTTGTTCCATTGTTGTTTGTACAAGGCCTTAGAATCAAAGTTCCCTAACGGCACAGGGCAATCACCGTCTTCTGAGTTAGCAAGGCAGCTGGAGTGAGAATGGTTGGATTCTCAGGATCTGAAGAGACCGGAACTAAAGGTCGACCATTGATGGTGGCCACGACTTCTGCCATAAGGGTAGATAGAATCTCGTGTCAGTTTAGGTGCTTCACCAACATTGAATCAAGGACCCGATGAGCTATTCCAATCATGCGTTCCCACGCTCCTTCCATGTGAGATGCGTGGGGAGGATTAAATATCCATGTGTATTTGTTGGCTTTAAGGTAGCCATCGATTGGCGAGTCAGGGTGAATGCCCTCTTCTATCTGTAGTTCTTTACAAGCGCCTACAAAGTTCGTTCCACAGTCAGACCTGAATACCTTGACTGGGCCTCTGTGTACTTGAAACCTTCTCAGGGCGTTGATGAAGCAAGAGTCATCCATAGATTTTATGATTTCGATATTGACCGGTCGAATGCTGAGACAAGTGAAGAGTACTGTCCATCGTTTGCTGTTAGCTTGACTGCCCCGGTCCGTCGGGCAGACACAGACCAAGGGCCGAATACATCAAGGCCTACATTGGTGAATGGTGGTTCGGAACTCAGGCGCTTGGGTGGTACGTCAGCCATCATTTGGTGTAGAGTGTGACCCCATTGTTTGCAACAATGTAAGCAAGGCTGCAGAACAGTTGTAATCTTTTGGCGCTTATGATCCAGAGTCCATTCGCTCTGAGGGCACCTTCCATGAAGTGTTGGCCTTGATGATGGATTGCTTTGTGGTAGTGTTGTACTAACAGCCTCATTACATGTTGGTTAGCAGGAAGGATGATGGGGTTCTTGGTATATGAGTCCATTTCTGCTTTGTGTAGGCGACCTCCTACATGAAGTACCTCCTGGTTGTTGCGGTATGGGATCAGTCGCAGAAATGGGCTAGATTGTGGTATGGGCTTCCCTGCACTCAGGCATCTGTATTCTGCTGGATATGCCTCTTGTACACTTCTCAATATTCGTCTCTCAGCATGAGTATAGTGGTCTGGGAAGTATGACTTGAAGCCTTTCTGATGACAGAGGAGACAGATGACTGTGCGGATGACCACAGTCATTCCCAGTACGAGAGGTTTCCATTGGGAGAAGCGTTCAAAGTGAGCAGGTTTTAAGGGGCCTATCATCTCACGTTGGAACGTCGTTGCTAGGCAGATGACTGGAGGGGTGACTGGTTCCTCTTTCTTGACTAGCGGTCAAATGTTGCCATCATTATCTGGATCTAGGAGTTCATACAAATTGGGTTTCCCTGGCTTCAAGTTCTCTGTACGCCACAAGAACTCCTTTGAGCCAGGTCCAAGTTGATAACTGGGATGCAGGAATAGACCTTGTTGCATTATCTGCAGGGTTCTGATCCATTGGAACATATCACCACTGTACTGGTTTAGAAGATCTCCTGATCCACTCAACTCAGTTGCTCACATAGACGTAGAAGCATCTACTCTCATTGTAGATATAACCCAGTACCACTCTGCTGTCTATATAGAAGGTGGTGGGTTCTAAAAGAAGATCTATTATCTTCATTATCGTGTCTAATAGTTCCACTGCCAGCACAGCTCCTCAAAGTTCCAGCCGTGGTACACTATGACCTTTTTGCGGTGCTAGTTTTGCCTTTCCCATGACAAATCCCACATATACATTGCTCTCCCCATCATAGACTTTGAGATATGCCACGGCTGTTACTGCCTTTGTTGAGGCATCTGAAAAAACATGTAGTTCCTTTCTGCGATATGTGCGATGTAGGTGAACATCTTGGAGACAGCAGAGAGAGTTGCACCATACTCCCATTGTTGCTTCTGCTCTGGTGAAAGCGGTTCATCCCAATTTTTGGTGTTTTGGGAGAGTGTGCACAGTAGGATTCTACCTTGAATGGTAACAGGAGGTACAAATTGTAGAGGATCAAACAGGCTGTTAACAGTTGACAGCACTCCTCTCCTCATGAAGCCAGTTTTTAGGGCTGCAGTTTTGAAGGTGAAGAGGTCTTTCTTCAAGTCCCAACACAAGCCGAGACTCCATTGGATGAAGGGGGCATCGCTGGTGAAATTGAGGTCTTGCAATCCCTTGGCATGGTCCTCAGGATGAAAGGCTGTCAGTACTTCTTCACTATTGGATGTTATCTTGTGTAGCTTGAGGTTGGCCGTCCCTAGTATTTGTTGTGTGTTCTTCAAGAGGCCTATGGCCTCTGCTGGGGTGGCTACCGATTTCAAGCCTACGTAGTAGTCATGTTCTACAAAGTGTTGAATTTCTGCTCTGTATTTGTCTCCTCCCTCATGAGCAGTACGTTGGAGACCGTAGTTTGCAATTGCAGGGGAGGAGCCATTGCCAAATACATGCACCCTCATTTGGTATTCTGAGATCCTTTGGTTGTGCTGATCATCACTGAACCACAGGAAACGGAGATAGTTATGGTGATCTTTCCGTATGAGGAAGGAATAGAAGATCTGCTGTATATCGGCCATAACTGCTATAGCTTCTTTTCTAAAACGGATGAGCATCCCAAGGAGACTGTTCGTGAGGTCAGGTCCTGTCAGAAGGGCCTTATTCAGAGAGTGGCCTTGAAATTGTGTACTGGTGTCGAAGACTACACGTATTTGGCCCGGTTTCTGTGGATGATACACTCCAAAGAAAGGCAGGTACCAACATTCTTCATCAGTTTCCAGAGGTGGGGCTGGCTCAGCCTGTCCGTTTTGTATCATTTTGTCCAAGAACTCCACCAGATCAGCTTTCATCTCTGGCTTCTGGGTCATGATTCATCTCAGACTGAAGAGGTGGGAGAGTGCATATTGCTTGTTGTTGGGCAAGCGTGCTCTGGGAGTGCGAAAGGGTAGTGGCACAACCCAACTACCCTTTGTGTCTTGTTGAAATTCCTTATCCATGAGGTAAAGGAATCTTTTGTCTTCAATGGACAAAGCTAAGTCATTGTCTTCTCTGGTAGTCTGAAATAGTGCCTCTCCCAAGACAGGGTTGACTGTCAAAAGCGTGAAGTGGTCTTGGCATGGTGTCAGTGAGATTGTCTCCCATTTGTGAGAATGGAGGTAGCTAAGGTAGTTGACTGGGTTGGGGCCTGTAGGCAATCGATACAGACTACTCCTACGATCCCCCATCCTAGTGGGGATTTGGTGGCCACTGGGCCGTCTACAGGGCAGCCAACTGACTCGGAGAAGAGAAAGGCACATGGGGCATTATTACCCAGCAAGAGTAGGATCTCAACCTCCGGATCTAGAGCGGGGAAGTGATGAGCCAGATGCTGTAGGTGACGCATGCTACTTATGACCTCAGGTGTTGTGATCTGACTGCGGTCATTCGGTACCCCATCACATTCAAACACGGGAGGCAGTGGGAACCCAGAACTTCCATCCAATGACTCTATGCAGAGTCCAGTAGCTCTCCTCCCCACCATGCTTCTTGATCCATGGCACGTTGAAACAGTGAAGTTTGTCCTGTTGCACTTCACAGAGGTCGAAAAAGGCAGGTCTGGCCAGGGTGTAGGTGCTTTGAGTGTCTATCAGCACGTACATTTTCACGGTATCTTTAAGACGTCCTTCAGGGTACACTTTGGCTAAACAGATGGGAAGACAAGAATGAGGGCATGGTGAGTCGGCACACACTACCATGCAGTTGACACTCATCATCGGTTTTGGTTGCGGTTTGGAATCCTGCCAAGGAGCCCTTTGTGCATCTGTGAGTACGGTGAGTACGGTACAGTGAGGTTCCCTGTTCGAAGGAGGGCTACGAGATATCTGCCATGGTGGCTCTGGATGCAGCGCGTTTGGGTGCTGGTCAATTTTGCATAAAAGTAGCATTTCACCTTGGCTATGCAGTACTTGGACGGGTGTTTGGATTCGCAACATTGTAGCAGAATTGGAATGCCTTTATCAGTTCTTGCCATTGGGGTAGTGATTTTGCTGCAAACCCATTGCACTTGTTCAGCGAGTGTCGAGTGTGGTGCAAAGGACAAAACTGTATTTTCCTTGTATTTGGAGATCTAAATTGAATTGAATGAGATGACTTAGCTGCCAAACTCATGATGGTGGAGGAGTGTATCTCAGTCTTATGGGCAGCCATGAAGGGTCTTTCCCTTGCAGTGTACATAGGGCCTATGGACGATATATGGTTGCTGTTGTATCATTTTTCACTGGGAGGACTAAAAGCTCTGAGTCTGTGGGACCGGGAGGTGTTGCACACTGCTGCCTGGTGGGCCACAAATTCTTCAAGAATGGTGAAGGGTATGAAGTTGTGGCGACCCTTGACCATGAAGGCGTCAGACAACTGGAGCCTCTGTTCAACTTGCGGGAGTTTTCAAATGATTTTGGTTTGCATGTTGACATGGTCAAGATAAGCGAGTCCCACTAACCTGGGATCCCATTGTGCCGCTTTCAGTTGTATAAGTATATTGGAGAGTTCCACGATCACATGAGGCTTGTTGATAGGAATTTTAGGAAGTCTGTTGAAGCTATTCAAGAGGGTTGATTCTACTGCTGTGGCAGCGCCATACAGTTTGTTAGGTATAACATTGGTCACCTAACTAGTTTGGGTAAGATAATATATATATAAGCTATGATTCTTAGTTTAAAGTGTGTGTTACTTTAAATGCAAAGCATGTATTTTGGGTGTGGTGTGAAAACACCATAAGAGGGAGCAAGAGACGCTGATGAGACGCTGACGATTCCCTGACGCTTTGCTGGCAATTACTGGAGTTGCAGACGGAAGAGAGGAGTTTCTGAGTTTGTTGCATATCTCTCTCTACTGCGAGGAGATAAATCACCGGACTGTTATTTTGTAAGTGTACCGACCTCTCATTTTGGACACTGAAATTTGCAAATGAATAATCCCTGGACGGACTGAACTAAGTGTATGATATATGGACTGTTTTGACTATGCTTTAACTCTTGCTGGAATAAAACTACTTTAATTGGCACTGTATGTTTTACTGAGTGTAAGCTACACAACACGATATCTCACATATTTTGCCTGCCTGCCTGACTGCCCTGCAGATCTTGCTAGGGTATATCCCTAACACAGTTCATCAAGTCTTTTCCATGCCAACTCTAGGGCAGTGTCTGGGTCATCTAAATGAGGGGCATAAAGTGCCTGCGTTGCTGTGGCAGACTCCGGCCCTAGCCATGCTATCCAGTGTATGAGTACCTCATCAGATTTCAGGCGTGCAGCCTGAATGGGGCGCAGGAAAATTTTCTTCCATAGGAGATATGTGCTGCCTGGCTCGTCAGAGAATTTATATACACCATTAGTGGCTAAATCTAGCTTTCCTCTGCTAACTCTCTCCAGTAGTCTGAATCATCTGTAGAGTTGGGGAGGGGCATTGACATGGAGGGGCCATCCCTTGGCCATCCCTTGGATAGGGTAGGCTCAAGTTGTATGTCAACGATGGGTTGAAGCCTTCCTCCCAGTGCTTATGAAGGATGTCATCCTGCCATTCCAGAGACGATGGTGGAGCTTCACGCTGCTGTGTAGTCTGGCCGTGGTTATCTTGTTGTGCCTGTGAGCTCAGGTAGTGTGGAGGTTGTGGCTGGAATGGTACTGCTTGTGGATTGAGTGTGGCTGGTGTCATCGGTGGCATGTCTACTTGTGAGAAGTCGGTGTGACCACTAGTGGGCTAATTTGCTCACCCAACAGGCCATGAGACGTTGGAGTAGGGTTGCTGATGCTGGGAAGAGAATCTTGGACCTTAGTATGTACATCAGTTGGGGAAAGTTTGCTGTTGGTGGGAAGTGAATCTCGTACTTTAGGTCATACAACATCAGTTGTGTAAAACTGATGTTTAGAGTCTGTGGGTGAGATTCATCCCTGTGCTTCTCTGTTTGTGGGAGACTGCTAGGCAACTGAGGCGATTCCATCTGCTCATTTTGTAGCGAGTGCTGCTCATCCACATAGGCCTTGACCCGTGTATCTGTGCTCTCTTCTCCCAACTCTTTGAGGTCGAACTTAAGGGAGGCAGCGTTGCCCACCTTCTGCCATGCTGTGGCCCGTGCTGTTTTCGCTGCCGTCTCTCTTTGTCGTTCGAGTAGCTCCACTTGGGCCTGAGTTTTGGCTATTTCTGCCTGTTGTTTGGCCATTTCTGCTTGTTGATTGGCCTGAGCTTTGGCCATTTCTGCTTGTTGTTTGGCCATTTCTGCTTGTTGACTGGCCATTTCAGCTTTCTGCCGTATCACCTCTATTGTAATATGTAAATCTGCCTCTGCTGCTGCAGCTTCAACTTGGGCTTCTGCAGCTCATTCGGCATAGCTGGCTGCTTTGGAGGCCCGAGATGCGCCTCTACGATGGGAGGATGCTGTGCAAGGATGGTGAGAGCTGGCAGCAGAGAATTGGCGTGAGACACTGGAACCTGCTTGTGAGCTAGCCGTTTTGGGGTGAAGGGAGGAGGCTTTCTTTGAGTGGTGGGAAGAAGACATGTGTGATCGAGGAGCTATGTTGGATGTGGCCTGCTCCCTTGACGCTACTTCCTGCCAAAGTGCATTGTGGAGCGTTGCCTGGAGGGCTGTTTTGCTTTCCTTGACACAGTCTTCATGTTCCTTGTGAATCTCCTCAAAGCATTGGACGTGTTTTAGGAGTTTGGGGTCACCCAATCTTGACTGGATGGATTTGAGGTTGTCTTTGCTGTGTCTCCACCATGCGAGAAAGACATCTAAATCAACTAGCAATATGCGGAGTTTCTTGAGGGGCAGCTTGGGTTTTGGTGCATCACAGATCTTCTCAAGCTCCGACCATGAGTCTGCATAGCGACAATATTGCTTCTCCCAATCGTTCCTCGAGTGTTCTTCCATGGGTTCAGTAAGCTTTTTACTTTCTGAGGTTGTAGGCTTTCTGAGGTATCGCTATGTCTACGAAGGTTTAGATATCTGGATGAAGGTTTTGGGAACCAGGCTCCATGTTTACATCTAGGGTGGGTGGAGGGTTCAAGTCCTCTGGTACTTCAGGGACATCTGTCATGGCTGAAGCAGTTGCCATGTTTCAAATTGGTAAAAGATGACTTTTGGAAAATTTAGTGGTTTTTCGTGAAATTCCCTTTTTCTTGTACTAGGGTGCGCTGCAAGCAGGTAACTGAACATAACAACTTCTGTGAAATTCAGTACTTGACCATATAGATGGTGCTGCAGGTGTGTGGCTGAATTGGGCGGGTTCTGCCAAATTCAATGGTTGACCACTAGAGAGGTGCGTTGCAAGAGTGGGAGACAAAGTATACAATTCGGCCACTTAGGGTGTGGTGCAAAGTCTGGGAGACTTTTAGCTCAGAGCACAAATTTGCCTGTTTGGGGTACTTGCTAGGTCTGGAAGACACCGTTGCTAAGCACAGATTAGGTCTCTTAGTGATGCTTGACCATTTGGGTTAAAGTGGGAAGAAGTTTTTTGGGGGGAAATTTTCTACTTGACCATCAGATGGTGCTAGAATCTAGCAGTTGAATGGCAATTGAGGAGGCTGGAAGGAAATGCTTTAAAATGTTGCACGGCCACCGTGGTTGCTTTTAGATTGCTACTAATTTTTTAAAGGAAAAATCCTTATTGACTTCAGCAGGATAGTAAAAGGCAAGATGCTGACTTTGTTTAAATCATTGCTATATTAAGTGTCTCTCTTCAGGGAGGAAGAATGTGCCCATTGCTCTGGAGACGGCTCTGGCAGGAGGAATGTTTATGACCCTGGCCTCTTTTATTGCTTTGCCTCCCTTCCAGATGAGCAGAGGAAGATCAGCTTTCATTTTACCTATAAGCACACAGGCATAACTTCTCAGACTTTCTCACTGCATTTGTAGAAGGTTTTAAGACAGAGGTTTGATTTTCCTTTGAGAGCTGGGGAATTTCTGACTCTCCTTGATATGCAAATGGAGTCTCTGAGAGAGCAGGAAGACAAATTGAACAGAAGAGAGGAGGGGTGGGTTCCTGTAATTCAAACTGGTTTGCAACTCTGCGGCTCAGAAAGAGCTCTCTTTGTCTCTAGCATGTGGAGAATTCCAGCCCCTCCCACAATCCAAACAGCGTGTAAAAGGTTCCGTTGCACAGAGAGAGAGAGAGATGATGAGAATTCAGGTTTAGATTAATATTGCATATTCACTCCTGGCTTCAATATTACTTTGCTTATCACAAAATCCAAATTAACTGTGTTTATACTGATGGGCTTCAGGACTTCAAATTAACCATCTTTTTACTGTTCTGTATTCTGTACAGTGGTAGATTTTGTCTTCTGCACAGATAGATAAACTCAACAAAACGTACATACAAAGTCTTTATTATTGGTTCATCAGGTATCCTCATAACTCACATTTGTGATGAAGTTCTTCTTTAATGACCAATCCTTTGTATATCTGTCTTGTAGGTAAAAAGATGGTTATCTCCTATCCTTTTTCTCTCATCTTGTAATGATAGAAGAAGAACAGTTACCACGAGTCCGTGAGTTCAGCCAAGAGTGAGGAAACCTCCCCCAACCCATCGAGGGTCAATTTAGTGACCAATCAGGATTACAGATGTGGTCACGTGACATGGACTACATTTCCCAGGATACCTTAACTATATTTACCATGATGCATTCCCTTAAGAGGACAGCTCATAATTGCTACCTAACTATCCAATTCCCATACACTGGCTGGACAGCACAGCCAGGTCTGGACAATATGTACAAATTAGGGAGTCCCATTGATCAAGTGTTCCCATGCTAGGTCTAGATGATAATCATGCATAACCATCCAACTGATTTAGGCTTGCCTGAACACTAGTAGTGATATTTTCTCTTGCATGGAAATGTACTCCAGATTAAAATCAGATTCTCCATGCAGAATATCAGTACTACTAATGTGGTCTTTTTTAAATATTTCTGGAAAAGAGGAAATAAATAGTTTGCGATGTGTTTGATATCTCTGCTGCTGTGGCTGAATAGTTAGGAATTTCTCTTCTGAATGTGCATAAGACAAGCATTAATCTTTTCTTATTTCCCAACTTCATTTGAATGCCTCCAAAAGAAAACACTGCCAAAAAGCATATGCTACAGATCTCCAATTAACCACCCACAAGAATGGAAACTAGCCTACAAAAATGGATGTAAAATGCTTCAGTTCATCATTTACTGATGCACTCATCAACTGAAGAAATACCAAAGCATCATCAACGAACAAAAAACTACAATTGGACAAGATCTTATGGGCAAACTGAAAAACACAATCAGAATGATAACTGACAAACTCCAAACCAGAAAAAAAAATGCCCTACCAAAGAAACTAGCCAAGATCACTTCTAAACAGCAAGATGATAATTCAAATTCATGGATAAAAACTTGTCCGTTATCTGAAAACAAAAAAGCCATCCTCATAAAAGGCCTTAATTTTAACTACAAAAAATGTGAACCTAGTTAATTTCCTTGCCAACTTAGAATGCATAATGAAAACTAACAAACTTGACCAGGGAACACAAGAGGACATAAGAGAATCATTCCTAACGTCCAATGAAACAGACGAGACACTTAACCAAGAGGAGAAAAAGGCATTTAAGAAACTTAGAAAAGATAGAGACATTGTCCGCCTACTGGCAGACAAAGGCAGACTAACTGTGGTAAATGGAAAAAACTGATTACATTAAGAAAGCCAAGAATTTACTTAATGATACTAATACCTACGAGGTAATCAACAAAGATCCAACAAAATAATTAGAGAATGGTAAAAATGGAAAAACAAAAAAACAACTAACTTCTACAGAAATATTTGTATTGGTTGTACTACCAAGCTGCAAATTTGATGTGGGTCAAGGAATGGATAACATTAAGAAAGACCAGATTGTTGACACTAGAAGGTCATGATTTGCTGTTGGGTTGGCACACCTTTTTATGGTATACGGGAACTAAAACACAGGGTTATTTTAGAAGACATTATATGTGGGAGTCTTTGTGGTTAAATTGGGAGAAGATTAAAAGACAATGTTATTTGAAAATTCCAGTTTGGTTATCAACTATTGAAGCATTTTCCTATCCTATAATTTATAAGAAGGAACAAACAGTTAGATATGGGGAAATATTGGATGAAAAGGGTGAACTTAAATCGATGCAAAATCTAGAGGAACAAGGTATAAAAATGAATTGGTTTTCATATGCGCAAATACACTCAAGGTATGATGAAGATTCTAAAACAGAGGGATTTTATGATAAACTGACTGATCTAGATAAGATTTTGACAGGTACTGATGAAAAGGTGATATTGGTTATATTGTTATATATAAGTTATATTGGATGAAGTCCATACTGGATAAGCTGAAATAAGAGAAAAATATTTACTCTAATAGTTTTGTTGATATTATAGTAATATAAATTCTTTTCACAACTTTATTTTGCAGTCATAGTCTATCAAAACTAGATTTCTGGTACATTTCCTTTAATAAGCTGCGGTATAGAATCTGGTGGCAAAATTATAGAGGACTCACATTAACCTTATTTGAAAGATTAAATGGTTGGTACCTTTCCAACTGAGCTTCATCAGAGTTTTTGATTATTTTGTCATGATATAGTTATATTACACTGCTGACATTTGCTCAGTTTTTTTTATTTTGTTGCTTTTTTATTATCCCGCATTTTGCTCTTAACACTGCACACACACCCATGCCCCATTTTTGCTCCCAGGAGGCCTCCCTACACTTACCTGGGAGCCAGATGGGCCTTGTGGGAATTCCTGGGAGGGACAGGGCAGGGAGGATGTTGGAACTACCGGTTTGCCAAACTGGATGTAAAGTTAACATCAGGTTCGCCCGAACCAGCCCGAACTGGCTGAATCCCACCCCTGGTAATAGCTGCGCACAGCTTATACAACTAAACAAAGTATACAATTTACTGTGAAATTTATAAATATTATTCTCAGTATAAAGAAAAATTATAAAACAAAATTATAAACAAAATTTATCAGTTAAGCAGATAATAAAAAAATGGCTAGCCACGAAAAATAATGTCTGCCTTACTATTTCACCTTATCCTTTCTTCTCAATTTGATCTTTTAGCATTAAACAGTGACTATGAATAGTGATTGCATACTATATCGATCAACTCTGCACAGTATACTTATGATCTCCCCTTGCCTTTAGAGAAGATAAACATAGAATAATAGTGAGACCACAGACTGAGGAACAGGTTCTGCAAATGTGACCAGAATGTGCAAAAAAAAATTGTACTTGTTTCTCTTTGAATTACTTTATAGATCAAATGATCCATGAAATTTTCAAAAGGGGCTTCCTTTCTTATTATTTGGCCAGAATTTTTATGAACGTGTATTTTTAAACAATAACAAATACTTTAAATGCACAAGGTGTTTATATTTGACATACCAAAAATCAATTCTAAACAAAACAAGATTAAAAATGGGAACTGGCTGGCAATATTACTGCCATATTTAAATTTACAACAGTTTGTTTGGTGGCTGTTGGAAGTTACAATGGCACTTCAAAAAGTAACTTATGACAGTTTTTCACAAATACAACCATTGCAGCATCTCCATGGTCATGTGATCAAAATTCAGGTGTTTGGCAACTGATTCATATGACAGTTGTATTGCCTCAGGGACATGTGATCACCTTTTGCGACTTCTAACAAGAAGAGTCAATTGGGGAAGCCAATTCACTTAATAACTGTGTTACTAACTTAACTACTTCAGTGATTCACTTGACAACTGTGGCAAGAAAGGTTGCAAATTTGGGCAAAACTTCCTTAACAACTATTTCATCTAGCAACAGAAATGTTGGGTTCGAATGTGGTAATAAGTCAAGATCTATCTGTATACATTATTACACTATTATATTTAGGAAACTGCCCTGATTTTTGCCTTGCATAAAGTGTGGGAAGTCTATACTAATCACAGGACATATCAGTTTAGATATGTAAGAAACAATAGAATGTAATAAACATGCAGAATATTCCACACACCTCCAAGAAATTGCCTTTTAAATATTTGGCTGTAATCCATCCATATACTCCTTCCTCTTGACCAGTTATGATTTGAACACCCTTAAATTCAAAGGGCTGTGACATGAAATAAGTCTGAATGTTCTGAAGCACTTCATTGGCTGTTGATTCATTTCGCAACCTATGTAATTCACAGAAGACAAAATGCTGAGGGTCTGAAAGGAGATGCTGCTTATGATGATAATTTACTAAATTGACTGACTACAGAAAGTTGATGATTTTTTTAAAAAAATTTGGAACTTTTAAAAAAAGGCTGATTCAGACAAGCATACATCTGATTATTTTATTGTTCCAATTAAATGCACAAACTCTATGGAAAATATTGTGTTTGAAATAAAAACCAGCTTGTATCTTAATAATTAATTTGTGCTGGATTATTCAAACATCATTACAGTGAGTGAGTTATAAATATACATGCGTGAACAAGCCCCAAGACACATGCAGCTACATTAAAGCTGCATGTTTATCAATAAGGCTTTCCCATGGGTGTATGTAATTATCAATACCTGCTTATTTAAATGGAATGCAATTTGTAAATTTGTTGTAAAAATTCATATCCTAAATTCCTGTTCTGTTCTAATTCATGTTCTAAATAGTAGGTAGAATATATACTGTATTGAAATGCTTATGCTTTAGCAAGATTGAATAGTTGTCATGCATCCACAAGAGAAAATGCTGTGGACCCTCATTATACATATTTATATCATAGTTGGATAACATAATAGATATTGACCATAATTATGTGCACCTATTTAAAAAACATTTAGTAAGCCAGAATTTCAACGCTTCATTATTTTCTTTTCAAAAAAGTGACAAAAATATTTTATTTAAATCATGGACACTCAAAAGATTATTATTTGCATTGCAAAATCCACAAAAAATTATACATACATGATTTTAAAGAAATGAAGCAGACATATGCAAAATTACAATAAAGCAATATAAATGAGAACATGAAGGTTTCCATTGGCCAAAATTTATTTAGAAAAACTAATCCTATTGTGAAATATCCAGGAACATTCAGATCTAGGATTGACTTTTTAAAAGCCATTAAAAATCTGTTTAATATCTGCAACAATTTTATTCCCAACAATCTATCTAGGAAAGCTTGCAATCTCTGTTCAGTGTGTGAGGTGGGAGTTACGAAAAGACCACCACAAGGTTCGTTGGTCCAAGGAAAACAAGAATTTATTTACGTGTTTGCAAAAACAGGTTCCCCCAGGCATTGAAGGAACACAGAGCAAAATTCAAACAGCATTTTTATACCCTAACTGTCCGCCCCCCCTCGTACGAGGGCTTGGCTCACATTCTTCCTGTTTCAAATTGACACATATACATTTCGGAGCAAAAGCAACTACACAGTTTCTGGCACGTATGCATTCTGTTACAGTTCTCCATTGTTCTACCTGCATCCAGTTTTTCTACACACTTTGTTACAGTTCATGGACACTCTCCTGTTCTCAGTCCCTTCCACATCCTGTTTATCTCTTCAGCTTGATTTGAACATCTCCTTATACTGTTACAACTTCTCTTTAGCCTGAGTTTGAGACACTTCCTTATAACAAGCAGGATATTTCAAAATGGCTTTTGTCCTGATCACAAGTGTATAGAATCAGCTAATATATTTATTAATTTTGTAGAGTAATGGAGAAATAAGGAGATAAGGATAAGGAGAAAATGTTCTTGTAAATTATTACTATGCTCTGCTGAAGTCTGTACTGAAACAATGAATAAAAAATTACATGCAGCAGTCCTAGACTACAAAATGTGCTGTTATACCTCAGAAGTCTCATACCAGCTGTGGCTCCCAAGTAGACAGGTACACTTTTGTGCAAATGAAAAGGAATTTTCTCCTTTACTTTATTCATACAATTGCTGATGGGCATAGAAATTTCTTGAGGGTTACTGCCATAGCTGGATATTCCAGGACCTAGAAAAAATAATTAAAATATTTAGTTTGTTCTGTCAAGATTAGCACAATATATCTGCTTCTCTACTTCCACTGGTAGTAATCCAGATATTTGCAGCCTATATATAGTAGCCCTATCTGTGTATCTTGTATTTAGTTTTAGTTGCCAATAATGATGTATTAGAATTTTTAATCTTTTAAAATTTATTTTAATATATATTTAAAAACAGAATAAAAAAGAAATAAGGAATAAAAAAGCAAACAAACAAACAAAAACAGAGATTTATAAGCATTATAAATTCCTCACTAGTCAGTTAGAACTGAAAAATCTTATTGGATGAGAAGCGAAATATTTTTAAAAAGAAATCAAGAAAATCCCATTGCTGGATGCCCTGGATAATTGAGAATCTTCTCAGACAAGCATTATAAAGCTTTAGATTTAAAAAAATCTAAAATATACTAATTTTATATAATAGTATTATCTTTGTTTTTATGTAGTCCTGGTTCCAAACCTGTTAATTTATATATAATATTAGTTCTGACCAGTGATGGGATTCAAAAAGTTTTACTACCAGTTCTGTGGGCATGGTTTGGGGGGCATCGATGGCTTGGTGGGTGTGGCTTGGTGAGCATGGCAGGGGAAGGATACTGCAAAATCTCCATTCCCTCCTCACTTCCGGGGAAAGGTTACAACCGGTTCTCCGAACTATTCAAAATTTCCACTACCGGTTCTCCAGAACTAGTCAGAACTTGAGGGGCTGCAACAGGGAGTAAAAGGGGTCAAGCTATTTTCTAAAGCACCTGTAGGCCAGACAAGGAATAATGGATGGAAACTGAACAAAGAGAGATTTAACCTGAAAATAAGGAGAAACTTTCTTTTCTTTTTTTTAACAAATTTTATTCAGTTTTTCACATTAAAAACAAAAATATCTTTTTAGTGGACAATATATTTCCAGGTCATCACCTTTACATACAAATATGACAGCAATTATACATTCATATATGCATACTTAATTATATTATTACCTTTTCTATTCCAAATTTTCAGTAAGGAGAGAAACAAACACATTAATTCTAGCCTCTTTCATTAACCTCAGTCGAAACATCTTTTTGTTTCATTTCAATTATTTCAAATATAATTCTTTAATATTTATTTTAAAAAATAAAGATAAACAATATGTGTTGCCTAATAATAATAATGATAATAATAAAAATGTTATCAATGTCTCTCCTTGCTTTTAATAGTCTATATTAACTTATTAATTAAGTTGGTTCTTTAGTCTGTTATATTCCCTTTCCATTACACATTCTTTTTATAAATTCTTGATTAATACAAATTTTAACACTAAAAAAAAAACAAGTATAGGTTTCCCCCTTTTACTGTTTTGAGTGTGACACCTCAATGATTAAAATATACCTTTATTCCCTCATCTTGATTCCCAATAAATCATTATTTTTAAAAGTTACAATAATAATCATTACATCTTTTCATTTGGATTCTGAAGCATATTTTCCCCGCTTGATTTTTAATAAGAGTTATCAGTATCTATATTACCCTATTTTCTAAATATTTTTAATTGCAGAAATATTCTTATTACTCCTTGTCACCCTGCAGAATCCCCTTTTTAATTCATCAACCATTATCTCGGAAAAAACAATTTTTCAACATTTTACTATTTCTGTATTTCTTTATTTCATGCACCTGTTTCTTACTGCTTCTCCCCCCCTCTTTTCCCCATATCTTTTCTTGTTCCAGTTTATATCCCTCTCTTTCTTAGTATCTTCCTTTCCCCTTTTCTGCTGGGTCTTTCTGCCTTTCCTGACTTCACAGATATTCCCCCTTTTGATTGCCTCCTTAAATTTGAACTTTTTAACCTTCCTTCTTTCCCCACTTCTTTGTGGTGTTCTTTGTGTTAATTGTCTATTTAAAATGTCTTCTCCTTGAATCAACTCCCCCTCCTCTGAAGCTCTTTCTTCTTGTTCTTCAATCGCCATTTCCATTTTTTCTAACACAGAGCAAAGTGATTCGCCTCTTTCCTGTAGTAATTCTCTCATATTTTTAAGTTCCATTTTTAATTCCTGAAGAGATATCATCATTACACACTCTTATATTTTTTGATCGTTAAAGTCCACACACAAAAAAAACACTTTTACTTTCCTTCTTTCTTCTTTCAATTTTCTAAAGTTCTCAGTTATTCCAGCCCAGGGTCTATACCAAAAACATCAATCAATCCCACAGTCAGTCTTTCCTTGCTTTTTTCTTTATTCTGGTTCTGCTTTCACTTTCTAAGATTCTTACTCTGTTTCAATATTTCTTTAATGTTATATCCACACAAGTTCATTCAGAAACAGGATGCTTTACCTTTTGTTTGAGCTCAAGTTTTTCTCAAAAGATGGCACTCTCCATTATACAAAGTCTTCACCTTTTCCCCCTATTTTTTTATTTAGGGTTTTTCGAACCTCAATATTCCAGCACAGTCCAGTCTCCAATTTGTAAACTTTATTATTATTTTTTGACAATCTTAAGTCCAGTTTTATTTTATGCCTGTTTATTCCCAAAATATTTTAGTCCAATTTAGTTAAATCTTTAGTTCCAGCTTCTTCCTTTCCCAGTTCGAAGCCCCACTTAGCTGTCAAAAATATTTTCTTTTTTTCCCCCTGTCTCTTTGTAATTTCGCCGCTCACTTTTCTTTTCTTAAAAATTCCATGTTACCTTAATCCCGGGGTACTTTTGTTTAGTTGTATTGCCCAGTTGTCCTGGTTCAGATGTTATCCACCTCTTTCTTCCCTCCTGCACAAATTTTAATCCAGTTGAGTCCTCCTCTTCGGGGTGGCCATTTTAAACCACCGCTGCAGTCGTCTTTGGGGGGAAAAAGACCAAGCCCAGGGGGGGAGATGTGGCTCCCCTCAACCTGGCTTGCAGCTTCCCCTTACTCCACCGCCCCTCCAAGGCAGCTTCAGCCCCTAATCATAATGATCGGGGCTCTCCAACAAAAGAGCACGGACCATAGCCACAGAGAGTTGTGATACGGTCCGTCAGCGAGGAGGCTCCGCCTTCTTCCGGAAATAAGGAGAAACTTTCTGACAGTGAGAACAATCAACCAATGGAATAGCTTGCCCTTGGAAGTTGTGGGAGTGCAATCACTTGAGACTTTCAAGAAGAGATTGGACTGCCATTTGTCATAAATGGTGTAGGGTTTAGGCAGGGGGTTGGACTAGATGACCTACAAGGTCCCTTCCAACTCTGATTATCTATCTATTAAATAGAACCTGCTGAATACCACTTCTGGTTCTGACTCTGCCAGATATGTAATCTTTTGATTTGCACAGAATTCTTGTAATTATTTTTATTGCTTGCTTGTGGATCACTATGAGGGTTTGCACAAGATGAATATATTATGGGGGTAATTAAATTCTGATTTGTGGGGGCTTTGGTGAGGGCACTGTGTTTTAATTTTGTTGACATATATTCATGTCTTGTGTACTGTGAAATAATTGCTGTGAAAAAATCTTTAAAACATCAGAACATTACAAAGAACAGATAGCACCTTTCCTGATATTCAGTTAATTCACATTTCTCACTAAAAAATCCTCTGAGTTTACAGTTTATATAGATTATAAGCCAATCACTACTTTTAAATTACTGTAATAATGAAACCTCACTGGGACATGAGACAAAAATTAAGCTGAAAACCATATGAATAACTTAGTGTTCATCTGATGAAGTCCAGAAAATCAAGCTACTAGGTACTGTATATATTAGCTTATTTGCTTATATAACTATTAATGTTTGCCCTGGCAAGGACACTGCACTTTTAGATTCTAAAATGAGGAATATTCAAATATGTGGTCCTGCACTTTAAAAGAATCCTGATCATGTAAAATAACCAGACTGAGAAGCTGCTTGAGAGTGCTGCAGACTGTGACTTGTCTATTCTTTCTTTAGTCATAAAAGCAGTGCTTAAAAAAACTAATAATTTTCAAATAGGATTCTATTTGGAGGCTGCTGTTCCTATATATTTATAGTATTTATGGTACAATTAGTCTGGAAAGAACGCATGGTGCCATTGATATTTCAATTCCTAATTGTCTGCATGATCAGAGAAGTTTGTGAGTCTGTATCCATCAGTGAAGAACTCACTTATTATACAAATTTATCTAATAAGAGTATACATACCATCTCAAATAAAAAACACACTTGCATGGAGAATTCAAAAGCAACAGATCAAATAGCATTTAAAGTCTGGTTAATCTGGAAATGACTTTGTCCAAAACATGAAAGGTTAGTGATCAAAACTGGTGAGGCCTGATCAGGTCAGGCTACATGTTCTGCCTATAAAACTCAATGATTATGCAAATAACCTCTTTATCAGACTGACTCCTCTTACTTTCAGATATAGAGAAGATAAGAAAGAAGAATGATAAAGATCCATAGAATTCATGTGAGATAAAAGCATATATATTTCCTCTATTAGTGTAATAGTTCCATAATCATGAATGTAACCATTTATGTATGATTTGATCTGGTTAGATTCCAGACTTGAAAATCTGTCCTTTTATGTAGCAATTCTAAGCAGAGAAGACATCCTTGACTCAGGATCCAAAATCATTTTATCATGTACTTTGTATGACTCAGACATATAAACTGATTGTCCTCACTCTCTTCCATCAAGACAATGCAATCCTTGTGACTTTTTTTTTACTCCATGCAATTATTTCAGTATTTTTTCCTCATCTTTCACATTACACTTGAAGGTTTGACTTATTACTCCAGTATTATTTTCTTTTTCTGCTGGCCATTCATATACATAGACTATTGTCCGAGATGAACCAGCATCAAGCACTATTCCATACTGAGGAGGGCAGAGAGAAAAGACAGATTATAACCCTGAAAGTGTAGCCACTGAGTTCTTTATACAAACTCAATATTTTTATATTTATATTCACTTCGATGGTTTTTGTGTGGTCCTAATGCAAGGCAGAGGGGGTGGAGGGAGAGAGGGAGAGAGAGAGAGAGAGAGAGAGAGACTCTACAGCAGCAGGAGCTCTCTTTTTCTTTCTGATCACATGCTTATCCCCTGACTCCTCCAAGACTTCTGGCCATTTCCATCCCTTAATACTAGGGTAGTAATATTTCTTAGATACTGTTTTGATAAAATTAACAGTCTTATTAATCTACCTTTTTCCAACAGAACCTTTCCCAATAAGGTGCCTTCTGAATGTGTTGGGACTTCACTCCCCTAAATCTGCAGCCACCATAGCACTCATCTATACTGAAATTCAATGCATTTTAAAGGCACCGTGTTGAAGGCAGTCTTTCGCAACTATGAGAACAGACAGAGAGGCAGGCAGCTCAGGCTATGCAAATCATCAGCACAGCATATCCAGGGTGGGATTCAAAAAATTTTACTACCAGTTCTGTGGGTGTTATGTCTGTGGATCTGGTTGGAGTTCCCAACCAGGTCCGCTGT